>JADLZN010002490.1:0-143694 GCA_018155175.1 Sinocyclocheilus anophthalmus | reverse complement strand
AAAAGAGAAAAGAGGAGATCAAATACACAGCGAGTAAAAAGATCAACATTACGAGAAAAAAACGGATGATTAATCAACGAGGTGGTTTTCTGGTACCTCTGTTAAGTGTAGCAATACCGTTTATCACTAGTTTAATATCGTCCAGATAGCCTTAGACATGGAATATGCTGAAAAGCTTTACCTAATTCCCCAGAATCAGATGAATAAATTAAGAACGGGGAGTGTTGGTGAGACAATTCAGCAAACCGTGGAGAACGATTTGGATACTGCTATAAGAAACATATTGCAGAGACATGATTTAGATTCACACGTGAAGGCTAAACTTTATTCCAATGTCTTGTAAAGGTTTATAACTATAGTAAAATAAGGTGATTTGGAAAGTAGTACTTTAACTCTTGCACTCCCAAAACAGGATACCATTCATACCGATGCACCTGCTATTGCACCTGTTAGCGCACCTGCTACCGCATCTGTTAGTGCAACTAGACCGTCGCCTAATAACGATGCTGGAGAGGATCATATTGTCAATGAAATCTTAAACAACGTACCGCAAAGGAGTTTAAAAAACATAAAATTAATTTTGAGTAAAATGTCTAATGCTAAACAAGTGGTTTCATGGTCAGATTCTGGCGAGTTTGTATTTAAAGGGGGCGTAATCATCGGGTAATCACATGTTAGATTTGGTTAAAAGTATAACATCGCCTCAAACAATCCGCGATGAATACAGACCACGAGGGTGGAGGGATTTTCTGAATGCTTTTGCTGTTTTAAATATACCATTTTCAACTATAACCAACCCCCAGGTTAAACGCACGGTAGAGACCCTTAAAAGGAAATCACCTACCCCATTGAAAAAATGGCAGGTTAAAAAACATACGCCAAAGACTACGACACAAACTAGCAACCCCGTTGGAAATGTGTTTAATTCACCGACTCTTGACGCTAACGCCTGGTTAGCTTTTTAATATCATTGTTTGTAAATATGTTTGAAATATTTGTATTAAGACGTGTGTTGAGTTATCATCCTGATGTTAATAAAAAAAAAAAGACGGAAAAAGATGCCTGGTTATACATTGTCTTTATTTATACAGTACAGCCATATTAATATATTCATGATTACATAGTCTTTTATTTATTAAACATTAAATAATAGGGGTGTTCTAGGTGTACTACAGAGACGTTTTACAGATCTGCACACACTGAATACAATTAAACGTATCGCAGAGAGAAGGTTTCAGTCTCTTTACAAATCGAGTAACCATGTTATCGTTTTTAATCAGGTCGTCATAATACATTTTAACAATATTTTCATAAACGTATCCTTTTGACATGTGATACAGAAAAAACAATGTTGTCCGCAAGTATCTGATGTGAAGTCTTGAACCTGTTTGTTAGTGTATTGCACACTAATAGAATTGTTTTTTAAAAAGTGTTGGACGGTCTTCGGAAAACGTGGATCTTTCGGACATCCGCCAAAGCTGTCAAAAAAACTGCTAACTCTAGATTTGTTTATGTAGATAGCGACCCAATGTTGTCCCTGTTTTGTGGAGGGGTCGGTATTAAAAATAAGCATAGTCGGTAAAATCTTTATCTGTGTTTTTGGTAGATAATCGCATGGTAGTACTCCTAAAAAACACGTATTGTGAGCAAATTTATCCATAAAAGCGGTTAGTTGGATCGTATTCATCTCGCAATATCTCAGTAATAATCGACTAACACCTGTCTTCGATTGGATATCTCAACGATTGAATCAAAAATCGCATATACGATAATAGTTATGGATTGTCTGAGAGGCTGTCTGAATCGAGCTTCTAGTCTAATATTACCCGATCTAATTAGTGAAACATGATTCGAGCAATCTTCATCAGGTGTTAAATTAAAGGCATAGAGGGTGTAGCCGTTTAGAAAATCCTGTCGATCTATTGCCAGAGGTTGATTTTTAAGGTGTCTTCCGGTCGATAATACGAGTTGATAAAAGTCCCTCACAGCAGAACCATTCTCATATTCTGGCTGAAACGGTTTGGATGGAATTTGGATACCGTCTAGGTATAAAGCCAAAAATTCCAGGTTAAAATGTTTAAAAGCAAAAGGATTTTTATCATACGCCCCTGAAAAGGAGGTATTTTCTGTCATTGCTAAAATGACAGATTTCGGCAATGTTCCGAGAAAAAGATTTTCTTGATTTGACACAGGGGGGCTGGGGGTCTCGAGACCCCGGCGGTATAGAGAAATTCTTCAGACACACATGGTCTATGGGGTATTTAGCAGTGGTTGATAGAAGTGCCTGAGCGTGTCCCAACCGAACACCGGGTGAAACGGCAACTTTTTTCACAAAAAGAGATGCTGATATGATATGGAGTTTATAACCAATAGCGTCATCTCGCATTAGACAGAACTCGTCTTTAGCACGGGTCATCCGTATTTTTATATCTATACCGTTCAACGTTATTTTTTCTTGAAAGAAAATATCGCTATGAATGGGGGATAGTAATTCTACGACGTTACTAGCGTTGGTAAACGCAGCTCTCTTGATTAACCCCGTATTTTCTCCTGCGGGGTCTGTAGCATCCATGTGACCCGGCGTATCTTTGTAGAACAAACCGGCTGAAAAGACACTTTCGAGGGTATCTTTTCCAAAATTAATCAGTGCTTCGATCAGACATCTGTAGGGATACGTACTGGAACTCTGTGTTATCAGACGATCGCCCAGAGAAACATCCACCTGTGAGAATATACAGGCACCGGGGTAATTTATTAAGCCAACAGGTGCACCATCTGCTATATTAGAGCCGCCGGGCGTGGTTATCTTGATTCGTGTGTATAATTTGAGTATTATTCAAATCCGTATAGTCCTCCCCCATCCCTGGTATAAAAAATTCTAGTGGCGATGAATCCGTTATTGCAGATAGAGGTGGTATTTTAACGTATGTATTTTTTTCAATTGATGTCTGGGTCATAGGTACTGTAAATAAATCTAGCTCAGATTTAATACATTCCTCCGACATGTTGTGGAATAGAGCCATGTTTAGAAAATAGTCTTCAGTGGTCTTTTGACACGGCCGGTCTTCTTTACACGTTTCGCGTGGACACGTCGTATGCGTTTTGCAACAGTACGCCTCTTACTAGTACGTTTAGTCTTCTTCACGTGGCCACTCCCCCTACGCATACGTACCCCGGGTGGTTTAAATGAACCTCGTGACATAACCATTAACCCGTTGCCGTTTTGTCCGTTATTATTATTATTATTTTCGTTATAGGATCTCGATAGGGCTGTGGTTACAACGTCGCTAGCTATATTTCTTGCAGCAGTTTTTAGATGCGGTTTTGCTATACTAAAACCTCTTTTCAACAGCGGTAGAGCGGTCCTGAAAGGGCTCTAAAAATTCCTCCTAACCCCGCACCATACATAACCGGTGCGCCTGCATATCCCGGTAACCCGTTACCGGCTTGGTTCCGGTAGTATGCGACATATCATTCCGGGTCCATAGTTGTGCAATAGTTTTGTTAAAACAAAAACCTATTTCACCTGTCTGAAGTGAAGTTTAGCAACAACTTTACCGTAAGTGAAACGTACGTGTTTGTTTTGGTCGTCTTTAACCTCGATGCAAATGTCTGTAATATTAGATTTACTCACAGCTACGTAATGTGGTTTATCGAATCTAACACTGATGATGTCATTAGATGCCCCGTCTATATGTACAGTTCTCAGTAGTGGTACATACGAATCGCCGACTGGTTGATACTCGATCATATCAGTGTATATATACATACTATAAAATGCCCCTCTTATGTCAGCCTGATGCGGTGCATACGTCACAACAGGTGCACCATCAAAATGAGCGTTGTGAGGTTGATTTACAGATCCTAGAGCCACACTCGGTTTTAATCCTAAAATAATAGCCAACTTCCCGTAAAATACCAAAGATGTGTTCGCCGGTGCTTTTAGAAATATCCTATTTTTGATGTGGTCATAACCAAGTGTCACTCTCGGTGGTAGATTAGCATTTATTTCTCTAACCAGAAACAATACATCCTCGTAATACCCCGGTTTTAACGTATTACCGTTGTTTCCCCTGTAGCCCTCTCTGGATCAGCCCGGTGAGTTGCTTAATGTAAGAATCACACAGTAGCGAACCCGCACCCTCTCGTATTTTTTCTCAATCAGAACCCAGTATATTGGGGGTGGTGTTTAATTAATGGGGCATCCGCACCCGTTGGGCTTCGCCGTCCTCATATAAAAGTGTACAGGAATGAGGGTAGTAAAATTCGATACGTCCGACTTCCAGACCTTTGAGGTTCATTGCTTTTCGCTGTCTTGTTTTTTGTATTGAACTACTATTTCAGGATATACTTCCATTGATGGCGTTGCTGGTAGCGTTAACATAAAATTCCTCCTCGCCCATGACAGATTTTCAACATCTGCCTTTGGCCATACTACATTGTTTACCTATTCAACTGTCGTAATCTTCATCTATTCTCACATTCCCTCCAACTTCTGGCCGTTGACTTTAAACAAAACACCAAAACAATAACTGATAAAAACAAACATGATTCTGTATGTCCGCGATCTCCCGTTCTGGCAGCCATGAGGAAAATTTAGGTGGCCACCCCCACCATTTGACAAGACAAAGCACCGGCGAGCAGGGCAGGCGGGCTTGGTTGGCGTCTCTCGTGTGATTCTAAGAATCCTTTTCTCGATTTACATACGACTTTTGCCTTTGATGGTTCACTCGGTGTTTTCATAAAAACACCCGTCGATAACCTCCCCATCGTAATCTTGTAATCTGTACACAGGTGGTGTCCGAGGTATACATGAGGCTATAGTGAAAAACTCTTCTGTGTAATTCTGCTCGTAGCCCTTAGAAAATACGTTTCTAACTTTAGATATCCTAACAACATCACCTATTTTATACCTAAAGACAGTTGGGCCTTTATGCAGCTTTCCGTACAAATTATTAAACACGACCTCTTCATTTTCTTTATGAACGTCTAAAGGCCGCATTTTAATGCTTTTGTGATAACTTGCGTTATATCCGTCTATAAGATCTTGTAAGATATCATAGTAACGTTTTGAATTGATGGCTGTTAAAAATCTAGCCATTCTTGATCGAAGAGTCCGGTTAAAACGTTCAACTACGGATGCTTTTACATCACTTGCTGTAGCGAAATTATGTATGTTATACTTTTTCATCAGTTGTTGAAAATGTTTGTTAAAAAATTCAGTAGCCCTATCCGTCTGCAATTTTGCGGTACACAGTCTTTTCTTTGGAGTAGAGATGTGAACGCTTTCGTAACCCCCTCCTGGCTCTGGTCTTATTCTTCGTACCGGCTATCGCGCCTCGGTGGCGCCATAGCGTACGTCTCTGTGGCGATAAGGATAGTCGTCCTTATTGGAGCATCCTTCCAGTGGACACCTGGTGGGTAATCGTCAGTGGCGTTGTCGTGCGCTATAAGCAGACATGTCAACCAGATCTGCTTGAAACTGTACATCTTTCCCGTACACCATTACTCTATTCCGTTTGTATTTAATAGGTGCGGTTCTGTGTAATGTGTAAGCATCCTGAGCGGATAACCAATCCGACACTTCTTTATCCTTCAGAGTTACACCGTATTCCTGTAGCACACCCCGTTTTAATCGCTCTTTACCCCCCAAAGACCCGGGGTTCGTAGGGTTGTAGTACACTTTTTTCATTAATTCAGACATCTCACCCTCACTGTTTTTCAGAAAATAATGACAGAGTGATTAGCGTCAAAAGGTTTTTATTTGCAATAGAGGACACACACAAACGTTAAATATGATTGGTTGTACAATAACATTATATATCATCTAGATAACGAAGGAATTTCAGGCACATTACAAAATTTTTCACTATCATGTATTCAAGTAATATGTCAATAATTTTACATACATCCAACAGATCGTTTCTTGACAACAACATTATACACACGTCGGTTACATAAGTACAGAGACATAAAATGTTTCCTATTTTAAGACTTTCTTCACATTCAGGCATGTGTTCGAGAATGTTTTTAACAGTCATACGGGGGTTATAACCGTTTGCGATACATTGGGTTGTCATAACACACCAATCGTTCGACATACCCCTCACAATACACATTTGATTTTTTAATTTCATTAAACGTTTATTATCCACATAACATTCACGCTCATCATCGGTAATCTTATACAATAAACATATTATCTCGCTCTTAATTCGTTGTTTAAATAAGAGTTTTGTCAGCCAGGTCGTGTTGCAGAGGTTTCCCATGGCATTGGTTAGTCAGAGTCCGTTGCTGCACTCTTCTTCCAGCTGTCAACCGCGTCGTAAACGGCCTGCTCGCAGGTTTCATCCACAAGTTTCGTCCTGAGTTCAGCCAAGCCTTCCACTATGTACATCTCATCTCTGAGCTCACACAGAACGGTGTCGACAACACCCTGAATTCTTTGCAGATGCGGTGTTAAACCGAACAGCTTCAAGGTTCGGGCCAGAATGAGGTTTAGATCAGGTTTAGACAGTTTATGCGACAGTTGTTCAAAACACCCCAGAAAATAGTATGCAGGTGCCTCATAGAGACATGAATGTTGTGTTTGCGAAGGATGATCGACCTGACAACCATAACAATCTTTCTTCAGCTGTCTGTCAACCAGATGCTCCAGAATTATGGCAACAACAGCTTTAATGAGCTTATGACCGGTCACACCGATGCAGCCGTCGACTGTGTCCGAGACGGCTTCAGAAGTTGTAGCGTCAGATGATCCAGCGTGAGGAGGCCTGTACTTTGCCAGGAAAGCGAGATTATGGTAACCGAGTTCTGTACAGAATTTGTTCATCCAGGTAGCATAGTCCGACGACGTCCCCGACGCGGATGCGGAGTCGTCGCATACAAAACTAGGAGGAACTGAAGTATTTTCTTGGGTCATGTTGCTGGCGATATCGCTTGAAGTGTATTTTCCTCTGAGAGTACGGGGGTCGTCTGTATTTAATGATTATAGAATGTAGGCGGAGCTACGTGAACTCCTCTCCGACTGGACACGCACCATTCAGGGTGAAACAATCTCACTTTTATGTTGTTGTATCTGTCAAACGCCTCGCACCACTTAAACAATTTGTCTATCTTACCGAATATGTCTTCTAACGCAGACACATCTTTCCATTGAAACAAAAATTTAATGGTATAGTATTTGAGATGGTCCTCTTCAGATATTGGCCATGCGCGTTCAGGTAGGTCCGAGCTGTGGTCGCTACAAAGTATATAAACGTAATCATCAGCGTGCTTGTTAACGTGGTCCCCTAGTACTCTGTACCTCATACCTGGTGTGATACCATTCCATTCCCCAAAAAAAAAAAAAAAACTATGAACAGAGGCAATCGCACCCGTCTTTTAGATCACGCCAGACATAGTTGTAAAATAAACACCAATCTTTTACGGTGAAAAACAGCTCAGGGTCGTCGCACGTATCGTAAGTGAATCTCTCATCATTGTCCACGGTACTCAGTCTGACCTCCCGGTTGTTCTTGTCAAAGTTGTAACTGCAAATACGGTTACCGGATAAATGAAACTCATACTTAACATTATCCAAAGTTTCGTGGAGGAATTTGGCCAGACACGGACCATGTTTCAACTTCCTCGGTGCCAGAGTAAGATCGCTCATAGCAGCCTCAACATTCTTCTCAGGAGTTTTAGGTGATAGTGCCTGAGCCATTGTTACAGAATAATATCCTGTTTTTCCAATTCACAAAAATACCGTTTGTATTTTGTGTCTAGGTAAGGAGGTTATTCTCAACAGAAACCCCTTTTAAACACGTTAGACCCCAGGTTTGGGTGATTAACACACCATCATTGTTAGGGGAGGGCTGTAGGTGTGGCCTGAGAGGTGCGCTCCTGAGCTCATTCAGTGTTTTGACAGCAGCGTGTGAGGATGAATTGACGGAAAACATCGTAAGATGAGAGGGTCTTTTTTCTTTTGTTTAACTTGTGAAAAACTCTAACTAGTTTAAATTGTAATGGTTAGTGCAACATAGAGCTTTTGCCAGTATCTTTGCTTAACGGTCTGATAATTTTTTGTTTTTGGGGGGGGGGGGGGGGGGGGGGTTTGTTTTAGAGGTAAATAAGTCAGCATTTTTTATTTTCTTTTCTAACAGGTAACAAACTCTCAAACTTTTAAAAACGTAACCGCCGTATTGTTTAACGAACGTATCTGATCTATTAAATTTGTGTGTATATATATATATAGTATTTTATTTATTTTTTTTTTTTAGATCACGGTAGTGTCAGCAATTTTTTATTTATTTTCTAACCGGTAACAAACTTTTAAACTGTAATGTTACAAGATTTTGACTGCACGTACTTTTTAACAAACTATCTGGAAGGATACTTTTTGTTTCAGATCATGGTGACAAGTCACCATTTTTATTTCATTTTCTAACCGGTAAGAAACTCTAAATAGTTTTTAAATTGTAACAGAAAAAACTGCCGTATTGTTTAACGAACTATCTGATTCTCTTTTTTTTGTTTGTGTTTAGATAGATGGATAGATGGATAGCGGCCTAGTTTTTCTTTTTTATTTTCTAACTTGTAACAAACTCTAACTAGTTTTTTAAATTAACAACACTTAAATATTCGTCTTAATACCCCCTGGTTTTTTACTCTTTTCTGGAAATACAGACATTACATTGTTTATATATTTTATATAGTTTGATGTTTTTCTTGAAATGTATGTTTGTGTGTGAAAACTTTAATAAAAACTTCCCTTACCCCAGTTTAATAAGCATATCACGTTTCACAATTTAAAGTTTAAAGCACATAGTTAAAAACAATTAACCCACACAAAAAACACTTTCCCAAACAATCATAAATTCCATGGGAGCATTGGGGTGGATAAACAGATGGCCGGTTTAGATGGGTGGGGGTGTACAGAAACAGGTGTCCATTTATGGTAGGAGGAGGGTTTTTTTTTGAGGGGCAATAAATCAAACTTTTTGACACATAGTAGCCTATACTCTCTCTTTTTTCATACTAATACCAATATCTGAAGCACCAATATAATGTAAGCCTACAAATAAAATTGCTAACGGATAACGGAGATAGCCAATGTTGTATTAGATATTAAAGAATAAACATCTAAGAAACTGTTTATTATGAAACAGAGAGCTGAGGAATATAATAGCTAATAAAATTAAAGAACTAAAGAATAATAGCTAAAGGGGATAGTTCACCCCAAAATGTTGTCATTATTTACTCATCCTCTGGGTTTTCCAAATCTGTATGAATTTCTTACTTTTTTTTAACACAAAAGAAGATATTTTGGAGAATGTTGGTCATTATTGCTGGTAGCCATTGCTTTCCCTACTATGGAAGTTAATACCGGCAGCTGTTTAGTTAACATTCTTCAGATGATCTACTTTTGTGTTCAGCAGAAGAAAGAAATTCATATAGGTTTGGAAAAACCAGAGGGTGAGTAAATGATGACAAAATTGTCATTTTTGGGTGAACTTTCCCAGAAAACTAGTACTGAGAACATCTAGTGGTGAACATATAATGCTACAGATGAAGTGAAAACTTCACTTAGAACAGACAGACAGATGACAGTTAGTTAGTCTTTCTATCTGTCCCTGTTTTTGGGAGGGAACTGAAAAAGTCCCTTTACCAGCTGACTAACAGAGGACTACAGAATGATTGTCACTGCATTCGGGTTTCTTTATATCATCCTTTTTTCCTTTGCAGGAGTAGTCTATGCTTATCTTCTGTACCTCCATTAAGAATCTCACTTGCTTGTCTTTAGGCTTTCTCTTTTTTTCATTTTTTCCCCTTCAAATGTGTGACTTTTGCTCTGTCTGTCTCCATGCAAGCGAGCGTTGTTTTTGCAGGTGGTAGAGTTGCATATTGCATTACATGAATTGGATGTTTGTTTGTTTTTTTTCCTGGACAATACTGGTGGAAATGTTCAGTATTTACTTGTTGGCAAGATTTTGGTATGTCTACAGAAACTGACTATCAAAAATTACATTATATTGTGACACTGAAGTTAATTATTAAACCCCCTTTTTTTTCATTTCAGATCAGATTTGGTTAATTCAGAAAAAGGCAATTTCACACAAGGGAAACACACAGAAGCTTCAACAACATATTAACTTTATTTCACCATAGCAAACTGTCATTATCAACAGTCAATGAGTGCATTAGTGGATATCAGCCAACAAAAACTAAAATGGCATTGGTCATAAACACTATATATACCATAGGCAATACAAAATCACAATGGGGTATGGAAAACAATACAGCAGGCTTGCCACTGGCCTTGTATTGGTCCAAAACAAGAGCAATCACCAATTATTCAGTGGAAGTTCGGTATTAAGACTTTGAGCGTACACAGTGACTAGGCTAGAGCCACTTGGATGTGGAGCAATACTGTAGAAATCTCACAACAGAAGAAAAACCAGGCAGATGAAATGAAAGCATTTTCAGCTCTTTTTGAATGCATGTGTGACTTGCTCTTCCAGATGTGATCATTTGCATTGCAGATGAGAGTGCTGCAGATAAAAACAATCTCACGGGTTGCATATAGTTGCATTCTTTGATTTTGCATTTGTGATATGAGGTAATGTGAATACCTTCTCTAGTCAACATCTGATTTTGCAATAAGCAAAATCTACACAACCAAGAGCTTGGAGGAGCTAAAATGGCATACAGCCTTTTTCACTACAGGTAAAATGAAAATAATAAGTGATATAACAAATTTTTCTTGTAAAACAATTCAAATGTGATAAGATAACTGATAAAAATGATCCTTCAAAGTATAAAGAGTGTAAGAATCAAAAGGTCAGATGTCAATAATGCCAACATCTAAAAGTGAGATCATGCAATCCATCACCATTCTTTACCACAAATAGACTGATAACACAGAATTAAAAACGTTTCAGTGCACAGAGAACATGAAAGTTGAAAGTGCTTGTAAGAGCAGATCCTCACTCAGCTTTAGAATGTACTTATTAGTGGTACATCTATGCCAAAACTGATCTCAGACCTGCATTCTAGCACTTTTATCTAGTCATCTTTAGTTCTGTAAGTTGTCCAGTAGGAGGAGCACCATTTTGTGGGATGTCTAGTTACCGGCTTCACAGGGCTTTAAAGCAGGACATTTTCACAAACACTGGGGTCAACATCAGCAGAACGAGGGTTTTCATAACTCATAACTTTAATAATAAATGTGAGTAGTTATATTAGCATTGTTTAAATGCTACTTTTTCTGAAATTTGTTACGGATATAAAGTATTTTCTAGTGATTGTCTAGCTATCTATTGGTATTTGTCTAGGTATGTCTTAGCAGAGAAACTATTGTGTACAATGCACACAGTAATATTGACTGTAGATGGGACATTTACTGCACAGGTAAGGTACAGTGATATTTTGACATGCATGCGTTGCACAAATACCTTTTATAGCATGGCCCTGTGAGAGGAGAATACTGATTATTTGTCAACAGATAGAACTGTAATAATACTCAACACACACACACACACACACACACACACACACACACACACACACACACACAACACACACACACTCGCTCTCTCTCAAAGTCACATGGGAGCTGCAGAAGTGCTCAACCAAGGCTGGTGATGTTGGAACGACCACCAGGGGGTGCTACAATGCGGTGGCCAGAGCGCCGAGGAATGTTGTCATCTATTTGAGCCCCTAATATTATTGAAATAATCATAAAAATTATACAATTGCTGTAAAATACTGATAAATTGATACATTATTCAAAGGAATTGAGGATACTGGGGAATATATTCATTAGAAAAGGTAATCTCCTCACCTGATAGGCTGAAGTTAGACTGATGCAAGTTTCTGATTGGTGGAGGCTGGTATGTAGTTGGTGAGGTCTTGGCAGAGGGTGCTGGGGTTATATATTTGGGTGTTGCTGGGATATCATATACTGGACCATCATACATCCCACGAGAAACTCCCTGCTTGCTCATCACCTTCCAAACAACAGTAAACGACAGGTTTGGTGTTACTAATAGAAACTGAGACATGAACCTAAAAGTTTGATAATACATTCATTTCTACCAGTCTTTGTATTTGCACTATAAAACAAATAACACATCTAGCAATCATTATTATTACCACGTTATTATTTAGCAAATGTATGCTTGGAAAATACTGAACCTTTACGTTACTACACTATTGTTAAAAAGTTTTTTTTTTAAAGAAATTATGACTTTTATTCAGCAAGGAGGCATTAAATTGATTAAAACTGCCAGAAAAGACCTTTATGTTACAAAAGTGATTTCTATTTCAAATAAATGCTGTTCTTTTGAACTTTCTATTCATCAAACACACTGAAAAAGTATCACTATTGCCACAAAAACATTAAGCAGTACAACAATCCAACCTGTAAGAAATGTTTAATGAGCATCAAATCGTCATCTTAGAATGATTTCTGAAGGATCATGTGACACAAGAATTAAATTAAATAAAAAAATATATAACATATAAAACAGCTATTTAGTTAACATTACAATTTACAATAACTTCTTTACTTTACGTACTGATAAATGGCAGCTTGCTGAGCATAAGATTATTCTTTTAAAACATTAAAATAATTACTGAACACAATTTTTAAGGTATGTATCTGTTACAGTGGGGAAAAAAAGTATTTAGTCAGCCACCACTTGTGCAAGTTCTCCCACTTAAAAAGATGAGAGGGGCCTGTAATTTTCATCATAGGTATACCTCAACTATGAGAGGCAAAATGAGAAAAAAAAAATCCAGAAATCACATTGTAGGATTTTTAAATAATTTATTTGCAAATTATGGTGGAAAATAAGTATTTGGTCATAACAAAATTTCATCTCAATACTTTATTATATACCCTTTGTTGGCAATGACAGAGGTCAAAGTTTTCTGTAAGTCTTCACAAGGTTTACACACACTGTTGCTGGTATTTTGGCCCATTCCTCATGCAGATCTCCTCTAGAGCAGTAAAGTTTTGGGGCTGTCGCTGGGCAACACGGATTGTCAACTCCCTCCAAAGATTTTCTATGGGGTTGAGATATGGAGACTGGCTAGGCCACTCCAGGAACCTTGAAATGCTTCTTACGAAGCCAATCCTTCGTTGCCCGGGCGGTGTGTTTGGGTTCATTGTCATGCTGAAAGACCCAGCCACGTTTCATCTTCAATGCCTTGCTGATGGAAGGAGGTTTTCACTAAAAAATCTCACGATACATTGCCCCATTCATTCTTTCGTTTACACGGATAGTCGTCCTGGTCCCTTTGCAGAAAACAGCCCCAAAGCATGAGGTTTCCACCACCATGCTGCACAGTAGGTATGGTGTTCTTTTGATGCAACTCAGCATTCTTTATCCTCCAAACACGACAAGTTGAGTTTAACAAAAAGTTCTATTTTGGTTTCATCTAACCATATGACATTCTCCCAATCCTCTACTGGATCATCCAAATGCTCTCTAGCAAAACTTCAGACGGGCCTGGACATGTAATGGCTTAAGCAGGGGGACACGTCTGGAACTGCAGGATTTGAGTCCCTGGCAGCGCAGTCTGTTACTGATGGTAGCCTTTGTTACTGTGGTCCCAGCGCTCTGCAGGCATAACTAGGTACAACCGTGTGGTTCTGGGATTTTTGCTCCACAGATTATTGTGATCATTTGAACCCCGTGGGGTGAGATCTTGCGTGGAGCCCCAGATCGAGGGAGATTTTCAGTGGTCTTGTATGTCTTCCATTTTTCTAATAATTGCTCCCACAGTTGATTTTTTCACACCAAGCTGCTTACCTATTGCAGTTTCAGTCTTCCCAGCCTGGTGCAGGTTTACAATTTTGTTTCTGGTGTCCTTTGAGAGCTCTTTGGTTTTGGCCATGGTGGAGTTTGGAGTGTGACTGTTTGAGGTTGTGGACGGTTGTCTTTTATACTGATAACAAGTTCAAAAAGATGCCATCAATACAGGTAACGAGTGGAGGACAGAGGAGCCTCGTAAAGAAGAAGTTACAGGTCTGTGAGAGCCAGAAAATCTTGCTTGTTTGTAGGTGACCAAATACTTATTTTACCGAGTAATTTACCAATAAATTCTTTAAAAATCATACAATGTGAATTTCTGGATTTTTTTTCTCATTTTGTCTCTCAGAGTTGAGGTATACCTATGATGAAAATTACAGGCCTCTCTCATCTTGTTAAGTGGGGGAACTTGCACAAATGGTGGCTGACTAAATACTTTTTTGCCCCACTGTATATCAGGGGTAGGCAAGTTCGGTCCTAGAGAGCCGCAGTCCTGCAGAGTTCAGGGCCCAACCCTAATCGGACACGCGTGAACAAGCTAACAATGTCTTCAGGATTATAAGGCTATGAGGGCAGGTGAGTTTTTTGGTCAGAGTGAGCAACTCTGCCGGGAACCTGCCGGATCTCTAGGACCGAACTTGCCTACCCCTGGTATATACCAATAGTTTTATATATACACCAAAACTACCTGAGACTGAGTGAAGGTCAGTGAATTAATCAAAGAAGAGTCATACCTTGTTGCGGTACTTAATGCGCTGGTAGGCAATGTCAGGGAAGGGTTTGCGAGAGATGAAACGTCCAGTCCCCTGCTGAACCTGAAGCTTCCCTTCCTCAAACACAATCCTACCCTGACTGACCACATACACTGGACCACCACGACACTCCATCCCCTCAAAAATATTGTACTCCAGAGCCTAGAAACAGAAGAAGAAAAAAATCCTTTCTCTTTCACACATCTTCACCTGTTTATCAAATATAAAATCACCATTCATATTTTGCAGGCGTTTAAAAGAGATTTAGATTTAGAAAAAAATGTAGTTTGAAAATTGAAGTATTAGAGTGGAACAATTCAACATCCTGTTACAGGTATATACAATGCAGTATTAAATGTACATATAACTGAATAAAAGCCATCCAGAGTATCATTCAATATTCCAGCATCTTGCAGAGATCTTCAGTCCTCACCGACTGCTGTGCTTTAGTTGTGATGGTCTTGATCTTGTCGGGGTCCCAGATAACAATGTCAGCATCTGAACCCACTGCTATCCGACCCTTACGGGGGTACAGGTTGAAGATTTTGGCTGCATTAGTGCTTGTAACTGCAACAAACTGGTTTTCATCCATCTTCCCCATAGCCTGTAAGGAACAAATTAAGTGGTGACTGATAAATGCAACCTGCACCTCAATCCATATAAACATCCATGCAGATGCACTGACCACAGCTTTGTCCCAGACAAAACCCATTCTCTCCTCCACTCCATTGGTTCCCTCGGGTATAAGGGTAAAGTTGTCCTTCCCTATGGCCTTTTGAGAGGTGCTGTAAGCACAATGTCCACTACCCACGACCTGCAGATCACCACTGAAGAAAGATTAAGAGAAATGTAATTACAGGGGTAGCAGCTCCAAAAAGAACATGATCCACCCTCTAGAGCTAGTTGTGATGTTCTTTGCGACCATATTTTTATTAAGAGGTTACATAAGAATTGTACACTACTGTTCAAAAGTCTGGGGTCGGTAAGATGTTTTAATGTCTCATTCTCTTATGCTCACCAAGGCTGCATTCATTTATATATTCAACACTAAAAAATTAATATTGTGAAATATTATTACAATTTAAAATAACTTATTTTCTACTTTAATATATTTAAAATGTAATTTATTCCTGTGATTACAAAGCTGATATTATTTTTTAAATTACTCCAGTCCTTCAGAAATCATTCTAATATGATAATTTGGTTCCATAAGAAAGACTTCTTATTATCAGTGTTGAAAACAGTTGTGCGCTGATTATCAATTTTTAAAACAGTTGAGTACATTTTTTTTTTCAGGATTCTTTGATGAATAGATAAACAGAAAAGAAAACAGAAAATTTTCAACAGAAACATTCGTAACATAAACTGACACTTTTAATGAATACTTGCTGAATAAACGTATTAATAAAAAATTAAAAAATTAAAATGAAAAGCTTACTGCTCAATTTTAAATTCATTGCAAGCTCCATAGATATTACAATTCAAAGACCTGAGGGATGTATATGACAGCTCTTTGCTATTTTAATTGGTCATGTCTTCAAATTTCTCTTCTATCTTTTGACCAACCAGCTTAGCTACTATAAGAGATAGTCGACTGAGCATTAACTATTAAAGACATTTCCACTAAACCTACACTAGATTTGCTTATTGAGCAACCAGCATCAGGTAAATTGCAGTCTTTTCTGTATCACTGAAATGGTTTCTTCATGTGAACTAACCATAAAATCAGGCCCAACTGCAATTGTCAGCTTCAGTTAAATATTTGCAATACAAAAGGATGTAATGCTTATGGATATGTGTGACTGTTATGTGGACAAAAGATGCACACGATGAAATTATGAAAAAATGATTCAGACTGGGGTGATATGTTTTGAAATCCCAAAATGCAACACCACACATCTACACAATATAACTAACGTTGGTCTTTGCATCCTACACATAATGTTTAATACTTAAAAAAGAATCTTTGATCTTTTTCTAGAATTTCCTCTCATCCTTTGGACCCGACTAATGTATCTATGCTAAAAATAAATGTCCTCTCTCCAGCTGTGTCGGTCTGCCTCTATGTGACAGTGTGTGTGTGAGTGTGAATCTCTGTGCCTGTGAGTGTGTGTGTGTGTGTGCATGCATGTGAAAGTATGTGTGGCTGTGGATGTCCAACATAATGAGATCTATCTCATAGTCTAGCAGCCTGCAAGTTATGTATGTGTGTGTGTGTGTGTGTGTGGTGGGGAGGGAGGAGGAGAGTGTTATAACCATGGCAACAGGAGATGAAAGCCTGATCTATTTTTAGAAATGGGGCCAGGAAAAGGTGTGTCTGCGGTCTGGATGTAACAAAGAGCCAAAGTAATGGAGAGAGTAGATAAAAAATTGGTAGATAGTGCCACTTGGCAAAGGACTCCAGTATTACACTGCATCTACACTAACTGTGCAAATGTCACAGATGTCTAAAAATGTCGAAATAACTCAAAATTATTTACCAGGCCAGTAGAGAGTGAAGGTGGTCAGGTGTTGTCGGGTCAGGGCTGAGGGGTGGAGAGGTCACATAGGCTGCTGCTTTCGCCCAGTTTTTGCTCCAATAGTGAGATCCATCTGTTGCTAAGCTGGCTGTGATTGGCTCACCAAAAACAACAGAGCCTAAAGCCAGGGAAATAAAGAGAACAAGTCCATAAATTGTAGGACTGGCATATTCAAGTTGGTTTAAATTAACCAGTTGTGCTAGACATTGCAATAAATAAATTTTTTTAAGTACACCTACCATTTATGCTACTACATTATAGTTTGGTGTCAATAAGATTTTTTTTTTGAAGAAATTAATACTTTTATTCGGCAAGGATGTCAGGGTTTTGCCCTGACACTCTGGTTGTCTTGTGTTTTGTTTCTTGTGTCTATGTTGTCTTGTCAGCACATGGCCTAGTTTGTTTTTCTCAGTCATGTGCTTTAGCCCCTCCTCCTGGTTTCCTCATTACCACACCCTCTTGTTAGCCCTCATTGAGTCCTTGTTAGTGTAATTGCGCTCACCTGTTCCTTGTGTGATTTCCTCCCTATTTATAGTGCCACTTGCCCTATTGTCTTGGCTGGTTCGTGGTCATTCTTTCCCTCACTGTGGTTGTCTCTGTCTCTGTCTCTGTCTCTGTCTGATTATGTGTTCCTGTCTTCCTGTCAGTTTGTTCTTGTGCTCTAGTCTTGTCTCTTGTAATTCTATGTTTTTGTCTTGCTCCTTGTTTTTGGATGCGGTCTGTTTTTGACCTTTTTGCCTTTAATTTAGTATTCATTTAGTTCTCTTAGTCCTGATCTTTTGTTCATTTTTTGGTTATTTGTGTTGGTTACTTAATAATAATATTTAGTCCTTTTGTTTATTCTCTTGCCTGTCTTGGAGTAGTTTGTGTTTCTGTGGAGCTATGCTTTGTCTTGTTGTGGTGTTAGAGGTCCTGTCCTGACCTGTTCCTGTCCACTGGTTCCCTTGCCTGGTGTCTGGGGGTGCTTCAGAGTTTATGGTCAACAAGTATCTGAGCTCCGCTCTCTGGTGCCTTGCTCTGGTCTCTCTCCCGGCCTGGTCTTGCCACCTCTGCTATAGTATTCTGGCAGTTGATGTCTGAGGCTGTTCCAGTGGCCTTCCCTAGCTATCTGTTTGTGTTCCTGTTGTGGTATCACCTGTGCACCTCACAACCCTTTTGTATTGATCTGTTTTGTCAATAAACCCTTGTTACACTCACTGCAATTGGGTCCTCCTTCCAGATCCCTGACAAAGGATGCATTAATTGACCAAATTTGACAGTAAAGTCTTATTATTGTTACAAGAACTCTTTAAAATTCAGAATTTATTTAAAATCACAAACATATTGAGCAGTACAACTGTCTTCAACAGTGATAAGAAATGCTTCTTGAGCAGCAAATCAGCAATTTATAATGATTTTTGAAGGATCATGTGACACTGAAACTTTTTAATATAACATTGTTAAACAAGATATTAAAATGTAAATTTTAATAATATTTCACAACATTACTGTATTTTTGATCAAATAAATGCAGGCTGGGTGAGAGACTCATTTCAAGAATATTAAATTGTGAATTCAGCATGCAACAATATTTCACAATATGCAGTCACCTTTCTTCCGTGCATTGGTCACAGTATCAGCTGCACTTTTACTCATCACTTTGGTGATGTAGACAGGGCAGTTGACTCGGTTGCCAAGGGTGATAGCACGGAAAACAGCCTCTGCCTCCAGCTGTGAAACAGACATCCAATTACATCAAGACACTTCACTCTGCTGAAACTGACTGGATAAACAGTTATTCAGTTAAACTTCTAAACAGTTTGCCAATTTATTGATCCCACCTCCTCTGGTCGGCTCAGTGGGTGGCCCTCCGGACCAGTGATGCCCATTCCCAAGATTTTGCTTTGTTCCTTTAACACAAATATTGAAAAAACAGTAAGTGGCAGAAGAGTGTGTTTGAATTCTGTATGGCATTTGCTCATTTAACAACAGGTACCTGTGCTATTAGGTCTCCATTCTCTGCGTGTACTAGCACCACTGCCCCCAGCTCCTTAAGAAATGAGAATGCTTCATACAACTAGACGAGAGAAAGAAAGAGAGATCAAATTAGTTATGTTATTATATCACAGTACAGGATGTTCTATAGATGGAAGCATAGATACCTAACCTGAGAGTCAGTCATTTGAAATAACCCTTTGTAAGCCATGTATACTTGGAAAGAGTTCATTCCTGCCAAAAGAAGAGAACATTAACATGCATTTCAGAAAAAAAATACAGTACCGTTCAAAAGTTTTGAGTGTGTAACATGGTTTAATTTTTTTGAAAGAATTCTCTTATGCTCACCAAGGCTGGATTTGTTTGATTAAAAAAAACTGTAAAACTGTAATATTGTGAAATATTATTGCAATTTAAAACTGTTTTCTATTTTAGTACATTTTAAAATGCAATTTATTCCTCTGATGGTAAAGCTTGTTTTTTTTTTCAGCAGCCATTACTCTAGTCTTCAGTGTCACATGATCCTTCAGAAATTATTCTAATATGCTGATTTGCTGCTCAATAAATATTTCTTATTATTATAAATGTTGAAAACCGTTGATCTGCTTAATATTTTTTGAAACCCATCATACATTTTTTCAAGATCCTTGATGAATAGAAAGTGCAAAGGAACATTTATTTGAAATAAAAAAAATTGTAACATTTACAAAGATAACATTAAACATTAAAGTCTTTACTATTAATTTTGATCAATTTAATGTGTCCTTGGTGAATAAAAGTTATTTTTTTTTATTGACTAACCCCAAACATTTGAACGGTTGTGAATAAACAATCATCAGCATTTGGCGCATTGGCCAAATTGACAACATGTGGCTTTGAAACATCAGTATGATCATGATATGTGGCTTTAAAAGCACGAAATACTTTTAGCTTTGCAAATACTGTCACATCTTTAAATATGTGTTCACCTTTTTCCTGTACCAGCTGTTCCAGCTCCTCCTTCACACCTTCATGCCAATGAGGGATATCCACATGAAGTGAATAATCACAGCAGGACTTTTTATCAGCCGCTTCCTGCCACTTCTCAAAGGCCTCCAAAAGACTGTCACCAGGCTGTGGAGTCACATGGTCAACTGAAACAGAAAATGATGGATTCTGCTCAAAATGTGTTTGAGATTTTATGTTTTGGTTGACTTTTGAAGATTCTATTAAATAGTTCCTATTATTTTCTGTTGAAGATGCTGTTACTTTGCTGCTTTAGTCCTAAATTACTCTACTGATGTTCCTTGAAGACTTTTCTTTCTTTGTGTCACACACAACAGCTAATAGTTCTAATACATTGTTTAAAGAAAATTGGCTATTGTAACCATTAAAAAAACTCTTAGCTCAGACTGCTAGAGAAAGCAAAATCTGACTGGCTATAGCTGACATGCACGACCGAGGGCATGTCCTTGTAGCAAGCAACAACAGACATATTTGGGACACTGCTTTGCTCTCACAGGGAGATGCAGTAAGTGGGGGGGGCAGGGGGGGTCCTAGTCAGGAAGTGCTCAGACAATCGGGCCATGCATCCTAAAATCATTCAACATCCTTGAACCTTGAACACATGAGTCAAATGTCATTTTAGTCCTTTTTTTAAAGGTCCATATGAGCTGTTTTACATGATATGATATTTGTGTATTTGGTGTAATGAAATGTTTAATGTTCAAAAAACACATTATTTTTCAAATACTGTACATTATTGTAGGTCCTGTATGCCCCGCCTCTCTCAAACGCTTAGTTTTCTACAAAGTCCCTCCTTCCGACAAGCGCAGTCTGCTCTGATTGGCCAGATGACCCAGTGCATTTTGATTGGCCGAACACAGCAAGCACTCAAGTCGGAAATGTAACGCCCCTTACCATAAAATCGCAAGCTTCAGCTTTCAAAATAAATTTAAATACAGAGCCCGAAAGGGGAACAGAAAGGGGAACAGAGTCGCGTGACAAACACAGTAATGAAGCTGGTATGTGTTTGCAGCACAAAAGCCACGGTTAAGACAGCTGACTCCACAGTGATGTGACCCCCTCTCTCGCTCTCTCATGCTCTCTCACGGTCTCTCTCTCTCTCTCTCTCTCTCGCTCGCTCGCGCACACACACACACGATGTGCAAAACTCTGCATTTGAATATAGCAATAGCAAATCTTAATTTAAATAGTCATCTTAAAGATTCCTAAAGCATCTACTTTCGGAAGGCCAAATAAAGTGCTTTTGTTTCACCTAGAAACACACAGCGTCTCCCTGACATGGCCGCCCCCCCCTCCAAACATTACAGGGCGGTTACTGAAACAAGCCTTCTTTCTTTGCGTGCACATATGGTCAGCATTATGCTAATATTTCCACATAATGACCTAGATATGTGGGGCGTGTTAGAACGAGACGTTTTAGGGGGCGTGGGCGGTTCTTAACTTTTATAAAGAATATTTCTTTGGTTTTGAGATTTTAGTCTTTGTAACTTCAGGGATCTTATCTATGCACAATCAGCTTGTAACACTCCAAAGAGAAAGGAAAACTTGAAATCGCATCATATGACCCCTTTAAGAAAAACTTTCTAAATTAATATTTTTTTTAAATGCCAGATTAACAATTCATGCAGACTTACTGATCATGGTGGTTCCTCCTGCCAGAGCAGCTTTGGTGCCCTGGTAGAAGTCATCCACAGGTGGAGTGCCCAAGTAAGGCTTATGCAGGCAGGTGTTCACATCAATACCTCCAGGAATCACCTTACACCCATTAGCCTCAATCACCTTCACGCCCCCCGGCACAATCAGGTTCTCCCCAACCTGTCTGAAGGCGAGATGGGAAACGAATACATTACAAACACATTACATACTACACAAACACATTATGTACTACACATGCACTATATTACACGACAGACCAAAATACAGGTGTGCAGTTGAAACAAAAAAGTTATAAAAAGGTTTTAATGGCCTGATGCCACAGGAGAACTTCACATGATGCCAAATTTAACATGTTATGCAATATGATGCAATTAAGCATTATTTCATTCTATTGACAGCCACAGTTTTTTTAACAGAACATTTACACAACAGAACAGAAAGAAAAACAAATCTGCATAATCTACCTCATAAGTGTTCACGCACCAGTATGAATGGGCCTTTATACATGAAAATCATATAATTCATATTAATAATATTTGCTTGTGCATGAGCATAAATCCTTCTTCAAAGTAAATGTCAGCAAACAGTAGACAATTATTTCAAATAGATTTCTAAATTTGAATGAATTGTTTTTGAAATAACGTTTTACATTCTTTGGAATACCTGCATGTAACTACATCTGTAATTAATTTCTGTAATTACAATTTATAATTACACTGTTGACCAATCCCTTACACCTTAAACCACCCTTAAACCTACCCATACCACCAAACCTGTCCCTAATTTTACCCGTATCCCACCTCAATAGTACAAGTGTTTTGCAATACAATATGAACACAATAAGTACTTAATTTTGATGTAGTTAAGGCCACTTAATATAAAGTAATTATATTATATATAATATAAACCAAATAACATTCCAGTAAAACTATGAATGAATATATATTTTTTAAGATGCTGCATAAAGCAATTTTTTTTAATGTGACTTGATTGGAGCGTAGTTTTCATGCATGCATCATTCAAATTTACAACAATGATATGCAATTGCTACAGAAAAATTGCATTGTGCTTTGTAAAAATGTGCATTTGCTTGTGCATGGTGTCTTACTTAATAATTCCATCTTCAACATAAACGTCAGCATATAGCGACTGATCATCATTGACCACTCTTCCCCCTTTAATCAGCAGCCTCTCGCTCTGAAGAAGAGAGGAAAAGAAACACAGAGAGCGAGCCAGAGAATGAGTGATTCCAGCAGCAGTTTAAACCTTATTTTACCTGCTATATTTGCAATTCAGTGAAGTGCTCTTACAACCACTGATAAAAGAGCCTTCTGCACAGTTTCAGCCTCACACTCTGTGAATGGGTGGGGTTCTATGAACAGAGAAGAGCAAATGGGGTAATGTGGAAAGATGTTAGGTTGCCATGGTAACCTCGCATCACCCATTTGTCAGGAAGGCACACGTTTTCCTTAACTGATTCAGACTTCGTATTCAAAGCAAAAACCTCAATATATGCGCTATTCCTAGATGTCAAGCAGGCACAGATCGCAATGATTGCTTTAGTCTAGGATTAGGATCATTCTAATCCATTACTCATAACTACAGGCAAAAATACAACACATAGGGCTCATATTCCTACGTTCTTAACTGTTTTAATGTGTGCACTGGCATTTAAAAAACAAGTGTCTGTTTAGTCCAGATTTCTGCTCTTGGCGACAGACCCAGTTGCGTCTAGGCCGCTGCATATGCACTCGCCATTTGTCAAATGAAACGCACCCAACAAAGCTGCTGTAGATTTATGCACGATTCATTGTGCATCTATTATAAATGCAAAAGGAGCGTTCGTCGCTTCATGCACGGCAGGGATGTGCCTGGCTGTGCCACATTGTAGCAGTAACGTTAACCTTTCCGTTGGCTGATTTCAGTGCTCTTCTAAGCGGCCTCTGCTTTGCTGGCTCGCTAAGAATTTAATCCCTTCTCGTTTCCCCCATGCGCAGGATTTACCGGGAGCCGAAGGGTCGCCTTGCAGCCGGTGTCTTACCGTCAAATGCGGGATGTTCTTCTTTCCTTGGTAGCCCGTCCCAGACATCTCTCTTTTATGATTTGAGGAGATGAACAATGAGCAGTCACCCGCTTCTTTGTGTCACCAACCCACTTAACGAACTAGCGCTCCGTTAGTACTGCACAAGCGAGCGCCTCTCCCGAGGGGTGTGTGTGTGTGTGTGTTTGAGTGTATGCGTGTGTATGTGAGTGTGTATCTGTTCGCCTGTTCGAAGACGTGTTTTGTATTTGTTGGAGCACCCTCCTCACATGAAACAAAGAGAGAGAACTGGGCGAGAATCGGTAAAAAAAAGAATGTCGGCGTTAGGGTAAAAATGGTCTATTAATAGTTTCGTAAAATAGTTTTTGTTTTAAGATATATCGAATAACAAGGTTAATTCATGAATTAAAAACGAGTCAAATACGTTTCTAAATGTATTATTATTATTTTTAAGTATGAATAGGCTAGTTCATAAATAACGTTCTACAAGGAAAGATATTTTTGCATTGCAATTGGAATGTTACAAATCGACCTTCCTAGAATGTTGAGTTATAGGCTATCAAGTAAAAGAATGTTGAGCAAGCATGCTAACCTTAAAATATCGTTCCAATAAAACTGGCAAAAATCTTCAAAGTGACAAACGTGACAGTAAAATAATGCGACCGACATTTACTAAATAGAAAATGCAACTTTAAAAAAAAAGATGGTTTGCATAGGAAATTCTGGAAATGCCCCATAAATTTAAACTTTGTTTTAATTATGGTAGCATTACTGTAACAATATTTTACACTGAAATACAAAATAAGCATATATTTCTTCTGTCGCCTATAAGGCAGACTAATTCAACTTTTGAAGTGTTATTTTTGGTTTTCTTATAGTAAAATTACAGTAGGCTATTGGATTTTATATCTTAGTATGTTTCTTTCCAAGTATAAGGATTTACTTTCGCATAATAGGCTAAAATGGACAATTTTATTTGTTTATTTTCTTATTGTAGGCCTGATAAAATTCCAGCATTTGATTGTACATTTTGTTTCTTTTTTAAAATCATATTAAGTATGGTAACAGTTAACTAAGGTTTACTTCCGCAATTTATGTCAGAACGTAGCCTATAGCCTTAGGCTATGCGTTCATTCTATGCTTTACAAATATATGTTGTTATTCTTTTATGAGCAAATTTGTACCTTGTGTAGCCTACTTGCATGGTTTAAGGTTCAAATCCTCCGAAAATGGTCACGCATGATATTTAAGCCCACCTTCCCGTTGTTTTGCTCATAATGACATTCCTTTTCAGTCTGATCCGTGATTTCGACACCCGGACGCCCGTCGTCTCTCTCACCCGGGGAGCTGATGGTCCCCCCGCTGATCTCATAAGCTTCAAAGTCCCCATCCACGACGCGTTCCCTGCTACTGCTCCGTGAGCTCCTGTTCCCCTTCCTCCCTACGGCATACTGGTCAAAATCGATAGTCTTGCTATCATACGCGCCCTCGACGGAGCTAAACATTCCGTGAGACTTGTGACGCTGGTTGGGTCCGGCCGAGATGGGTTTAGCCAGGTACACAGGGAGCTCATCCTCCCGGTTCCACTGTCGCCTACAGTCCGACATCACTCATAGGAGGGAGATGATGCTCTAATACAATGATGAAGCGAGATGCCAGTGCAGAAAACCAGGTCAGCCTCGGTTTGCCTGGGGATGCGGAGCTCGCAGCTTGCAGACTGATAATGATGCTGCGATCTACTACTTTCCAGACAGTCTGATAGCCTAAAATAACGCGTTTTTTTATGAGCTAGTCCGAATAAAATTGCATCCTCAGATCCAGTTCTCTCTGAACATTTTAATTTAGACCTATATCAATGTTTTTTTTTCTGTTTATTTTGTCGAACTGAAGATTTGGGCAATGCAGTGACTGCCATCCTCCATCCGAAAGTGCGTGCAGATGCGCAAAAACACTGCAGTCAGCTGCACTGCCTTGCATAAAACTACCAGTCTGGGAACTTTGCGAGCTGTAGTGGTGTTTCGTCAACGAATCTTTCAAATGAAATTGTTTATTTACACGCATTAGCCTATATAGCCTATATATTTTTGACTTATGTTTTCACTGAAGTGAAGTCTCTCCCGTTTCAACACGTGACTGCTTTGGAATAATTTTTTTATGATGTCTGGAGTCACACTTTTCAACCATGTAGGCCTACAACTGTTTTTAACGAATAGGTTGAGTGAATGAATGACTTCTTCATAACAAAAAACACACTTGTTGCCACCTACTGGCGTAAATGCCCGATTGCACTAAAACCGATATAACGACAACTATAGCTTATAGAATATAATTCTTCAAATTCTATGAGGGGAAGTCACTGGAATCACTTTCAGAACGATTTTTACAGCTGATGTTCACGTCAAAAATGGACAGCCAATCAGAATCCATCAACTTTAAAGAGCTCGAGCATTTAAACCAGCAAACAACATAACATCGCGTTTATAATAAACAGAAAATTATCATTCTGTTGGGATGGAAATAGTAGGTGTTAATGGTTCTTAAAGTCCCCATGAAATCAAAATTAAAGTTTTTTGGGTGTTAATATCAATATGTTAGTCTTAAGGTTATCTATAAGGCAGTGTGCTCCAAAACAGTGACGAAATTCGCATTTAGAAGACATAAGCATTCAAAGCTTTTAGTTCGTCAGTTCCGCCAAAATGGCACACTCAACCATTTTTTTGACGTCACATCATACTTCATCTTCTCATCAAATCTTCTGACCAATCAAATGCTCTCTAGAAGCCGAAACCCCGGCGCCTACACTATAAATGGACGCTGAAGCTGCGGCTGAGATCGGTCGCTTGTTCACTATGGAAGGCCGTTAGGGCCAAAACGTGTGGTAATTTACGCGTTAACGCGTAATCGCATGTTAATTCGTAAATTACGTGTTAACGCACAATTGCGTGTTAACGCGTTAGTTCCACACGTTTTGGCCCTAACAGCCTTCCATAGTTCACAGTGTAGTATTTCCTGTACAGTGAATGGCACGTAGTGCACAATGTAGGCGAGAGGGAACGATTCAGACAAATGAGGTCTGGTTTCACCTTGTGTCACGCGAACCGAGGTAGCGCACACAGTCTGATCCGGACTTTTGGCTCCGGTCCAAAGACGAGATCACACGGAGCGATCATATGCGCGAATCGGCATATATTAAACACTTTTAAAACTACACAGCCTCAGCATGATTATGATCACTATTTTGTTTTACTAAGAGTTTCATATTGAATCTAGGGGTTAACTATTAGACTGTGGCTGTCAAATGCGGTTTTACCGAGCTCAACGGCTCCCTCTGACCCCTGCAGATATAAACAAAACATTGGCTAATTAAAAAAGGGGCGGGGCTGCTCGATATGTCCCGCCCTGTCTTCCTGTTTCAGTTGAAATTACGTCACAACATAGAATAACACTTGGCTGCTTGTTTCAAGGCACTTCAGGGGACCTTTAACAGCAGAAACGGTTAATCAGTGATCGGATGTTTAGTAAACAGAATAGATTCAAAAGATTCAGTTGATATGAATCAAATCAAAACCCCCAACCACTGTTCAGTCTAGCCTTGGTCCCTAGTATCTCCTCCTTTTTCATCTTTGTTTCACAAATAGCATGGGGTGTAATGAACATTTGTAGCTGCGCGAGCGTCCCGCAACAACACTACAATCTGCGTCTTCTGTGAACAGCACTGTGCCAGCAAAAATATATTGTTATTACTTCATTGACATCTAGTGGCTGCCCATAGGTCTAACCGACGTTCATTCACTGAACCTCCTTCATTAATTGTTCAAGATAAAAAAGGGTCACAATTATTATTTTACGCTATTCTAAACTTACCCCCTAGTCTTTCGGCACAGTAAGACTGATGCGTTGTGTCATGCGAATCCAAATTAAGTGGGATGATGACAATCCTTTGGGCAATGCCATTCACTGACGGCTCGAGTCCTATCCAATCAGAGAGGAACTCTTTGATTGGCACTTGAATTATTCAATCGAAGCTCGTTCTCTGGAGGTATGGTGGGCTTTAACAACTGCGATTCCTTAGTGGGGCTCTGGTTTCACAGAACTGTTACGTGTGGACAGCACAGAAAACTTTTAAAAGAGTTTATTTTCGTTGTGTTACGCCATATATTGAGGAAGACTGTTCATTCAGCTTAAATGAGTAAGTTGTTTTGATTAACTTTTCTTTTATTTTGAGTACTAAAACTACCTTTAATTTCAGCAGTTATTCTCTAAGGTCTGTCAAAACATAATATTGTGTACACACATTTATTTGGTATATAGTAGGTTATCAAAATGTATATAAAAATACAGTTAACATGTGAAAACCATGTGATGAATTTGGTTATTTATACAGGCTAATTAAATATGTAAGTGATTAAGTTATTATTTGTAAGCTGATATACACTGTATACATTTGTGTGGTGTATGTAGTGGAGTTTAGATGTCAAAAGCATGTTATGAAGTTGGTAGGTTAACCAATTGTGTAAGAACACATAAATATGATGTGAAAAAAAATACTGGTGCTCTTTGGAAACATTATGTCTTTGCACTTTGTTTGTTGTCTTTTAGGTGAGAAGGATGTTAGTGCTAACCCACCACCATCTCCTGAGACTCTCAAGGAGAAAAGTGCAACCCACAAAAGTCTCAACCCTCCTTTTCCATCAACTAAATCCATTCCAGGCACTGAGATGGCGGGTCCCCCCCTCTCCAGTTCTGGCAGCCCAGACCAACCACCTAAATCCACCCCTTCTTCAAGTCACGATACTAAATTAAAACAAACTAATGTTAAAACCTCAAACCTTCCAGCCAGATCAACAGCTGAAAAACCAGCAACACCGAAACCTGCCCCCACATCATCACATATCTCTAAAACTACTCCAACTATGCCAGCTACAATATCATCATCATTATCAAAATCAACATTATCTTCTCCCGATGATCCATCCACACCCAGTATCACCACTTCTGCTGATCCTACACAATCTACATCTCCTCCTGAAGGTTCACTGTCCTCCACCAAAATACCTGCAGTGGGTTCATCAATCCCACGTCAACGGAGCTTTTTGGCGGCAGCCCAAAAGGTGATGATGCAGGAGAAAATAAGAAAGGCTGAGGAAGAGGCCAAGGCTGAAGAATGTGGTAAGTGAAGCTTTGCATAACAAAGAAAGCTGAAGGACAATCTGCTAAAAAAAAATAGTTTTTGTATGATCCAATTTCAGATTTCTTTGTTGTATTTAACTCTTTGAAATTATTTCAAATATTTACCTTGTCAAAAATCAAACAGGCTTGTTATGTTTGATATTTTTTGATAGTACCATATTAATTGTAGTTTCTTGATATACATTAATTATGAATGACACTAAAGCAATGCATCCAAATGAGGGTAATCAGTGAGACATGGCTGGGCTACTGACACATGCTAGTGTGTGCTAGCTTTATTTTCACCAAGAACATAAATCCTATTTTTATCACAAACCAATGCGCTTTATTAGGATGTCAGTGTTCAAGAAATAGATCCACCTCTCACTTGAAAATCTAAGGGGTACATTTATTTACTCATGGCCTGGTTTTGCTTTTGTGGCTTGGTTTCAGCCTATAGTGTCAGAAGGTAATGGAGACGTTAACTTTGAAGATCCCTTCAGCTGCAACCTATTTACTATATTGAGGCCATGATTAAATCAATAACACAGAATCAAGTAAACAACCCAGTTGCCAGGAATCTATAGATAAACTATGTTCAGTAAAATCATACTCAAGCTCCTGTTTCCATTCAAAACATTATTTTTTTTAATTAAAAATAGTAATTATTGGATTGTTCTGTAACTTTATTCAGCATTAATTATGATCTAACTAGCAGGATTTACACATTTTTTTTGCAAAGATGAGCATAGTTGAATTATTTAGAGGATTTGTGGACTCATTAAGACTTCAAGTTCAGTATTAGGTCACCATAGTGTTCACATAATCATAAATGAGTGACTGTTATCTCTCGTAGATGATATGGATGAAGATCTGCCTTTTGAGGAGCTCCTGGAGAAAGCTGAGACTGGAGACCCTAGAGCACAGAGTAGAGTGAGTACATGAACACACATGTGTTTGAAATAATATTAAAATTACAAATATTGTCATATTATGAAATAATATGACAATGTGAAACTGGTCATAAAATGTATTCAGAAAAAATATGCGGTGTACCTGATAAACTGATAACAAGCAAAGAAATTATATCTCATGACTTAATACTGAAATGGACTAAATCCTATTCTGCAATTGGGGTCCTTTCCTTAATGACCTTTGATTGAACATGTGTGCTGTGATTTCAGAACTTAAACCATAACTGATTGTGATGGTATTGGCGCTGTGTGACGCTATTCTCCATTGATTTATATAATGAACACAAGTGTTTATAATGTAGCTATCGGATTTTAAACGATCTACAGTGTATTTTCCGATACAAATTAAATTCTGTAGTGTTTCTGTCTGCCTTAAAGTGTGTCCTTTTTGGCATGGCCATGATGAGCGTGTCTATTTTCAGCTTTCTGGAAGATGAGCCCAGTCTCAATATAACTCAATTGCCCCTACGTGTACATATTCTCACACATACTCTCACAGTCAGAGCAAATGTGTCTGCATATACAGACTCAGCCGACATATACTGTACGATGATACGTTGAACGATGAGCCCTGACTATTCTTTGAGACCTCCACTTTCTCTATTCCTCCAAAATGAATCCCACATCTATCCTTTTTTTATTCAATTAGGCTCAAGTACATAAAGCATTATGGGGGTGGAGATAAGCCTAGTAGATGGGCCAAACATTTGACTGCATAGTTTACTTTCCGTTAATGATTTTGCACTAATCTGTGATTGTGTTGTTAAAGACACACTGTGAAGCACTTACCATGGTCTAATAATCAGGGTTTAGCATTCAGGCTAAGATTAGATATGGTTATATGATACTCAGTCTAGCTTTGAGCCTCTGGGATATTAGGCCAGTTATTATTGTTCATCAAAATGATGCAGGGGTTGATGGGCAATGTAGTCTAATTCTTATGTTGTGATTTAAGCAAACTACTCTAAACAAAAGAAGTTTGGTTTATTATGCAAACGATTTATGATCTTGAGGGGTTTCTATATGTCAGCTGAGAAATTAAAACATTATTGGTTAATTATTTTAATGTATATTTTTGAATGTGACCTGTAGCTCGGTAAATACTACCTTAAACTGGCAGAAGAAACAGACACGGATACAAATAACTGTTCAGCTGTTGAATGGTTTGTGAAGGCAGCAAAACAAGGTCGGAGGGATGCAGCCATACTACTTCAGAAATGCTGGATCCAAAAGAAAGGTGAGGGGAAGTTGAGAAAACAAGGAACATTGAGAACATGCCTTCAAGTGCAAGTTATGTCAATATAATCTGAAAAATTGTTGTTAAGGTAATTGATAAATTGTTTATAATAATCCCAAATGCATTCTTCTATACTTCTCTACTGGCAGGCATCACACCAGAGAATGCACAGGAAGTGAGAAGGCTGTCCTCAGAGAGTAAGCTTGAACAGGCAGTGAGGAGAGCAGCCATGTCGATGTATTGGAAACTCAATCCTGACAGAAAGAAGAAAGTAGCCATGTCTGAGATGCTGGAGAATGTCAGCCAGGTCAATACTATACCAGGTAATTGGCAGATTTCTTTCGTTTCAACAGCATTTTCCATCCTTGCCTACCTTAAATCTGAAACAGGTGGCATTTTTGACCAAATTTTGAATTTTGGGATGCTTATATTGTTAAACAAACACCTGATTGTGATTAAGAAATATTTTTTTTAACATGTCTTGCTAGTAGTAACTTATTTTAATCCATTCTTCCTAATAGGTGAACCTGCTGTATGTGGTGTAACACCCAGCATTCATACTCAGAGGAAAATCCTGCAGACCATGGTGTCTAATGAATGTAAGTGTACATATTTGTGTGTATTTGTGTGTCATATTTTTGAGAACAGTAAAAGATGGTTGTAAAGGAACTGAAAGGTTGGTAAACCAACCTGAGGTATCATTTTAAAAATTTTAGACAGAGATACTCATAACTCATCACAAATATGCATATTTGTCCTTCTACAGCTAGCTCTAAGTATGTGGATGTGGAAGATTTTGTGGAGATGACGAAAAAGTTCACAGAAGGCATAGCGTGTGCTCCCACACTGAGAACCTCAGGCGTAGATGCAACGGGAGAGAAGAAGACGTTAAGTAAAAGTGATGTAGCCACATTTGAAATGGTGAGGTGCTATGGAAGAAGATAGAGATAAGTGCAAATTTAGTAGCAAATTTTCAAAACATCAATTCAAATGGGAGGTGTTTGATGAATACATAATCTATCGTCATTTATTTGTCTATGAGAAAGGCGCTTAAAGGGTGTGCTGAAAAATGAATATTCTCTTATCAGTTCCTCACCTTCATGTTGTACCTGTGTGACGTTCTGTCTTTTGTGGAAAACAGTTTTTGTCTATAATGAAACTCAGTGAGATCCAAAGCAAAACTGGATGCCAGTGACTTTCACTGTAAGGAAATACAAATCACTGAGACAGTTTTTTAAATATATATTTTGTGTTTTGTTTGGAATGACATGAGGTTGAGTAAATTATGTCAGAATTAAAATTTTGGGTGAACTTTCCCCTTAATTTAAATGTCCACCAATGAGACCGTAATGTAAGTTGATAAAACCAGCTTTGTACTTGCTAAAACATAAAAAAATGCTGCTTTTTTCATATAGGAAAAAAATGAATTGGCCCCCGTCACTCATAAGCGTCATCGAAAGTCCAGTTGGGGAATGTCGGGTAGTGGGATGATATTGACTACCAGACGCAGTGGAGCGATGAAGAGAGCCCTGGACATAAAGTCCCACTTCTTGGTGAAAAACAAATTGACAAAAATGATGTATAAAAGTGATAAAGCTATTTATCCAAATTTTGTTTGACAGTACTCTTGTAAAATGCAAATGTTGACTCATTGTCTTTCCTTACCCTATAGGGTCTGCAGTACCCTCTCCATGTGATTATTGAGATGAAGGAACTTTTAATCGACTGGGCATCTCGTGCTGGTGTCCAGTGGCTGAGCACCATCATCCCAACGCAACACGTCAATGCCCTTATCTTCTTCTTCATCATCTCCAATCTCACCATTGATCTGTTTGCCTTCGTCATCCCGCTCCTCATCTTCTACCTCTCCTTTATCTCCATGGCCATCTGCACACTGAGAGTCTTCAAGAGCAGCAAAGGATGGGAGAACTTCAGTGCCTTAACCGCCCTCCTCACACGCTTCGAGCCCAGCCTGGACGTGGAGCAAGCAGAGTCCAACTTTGGCTGGAACAACCTGGAGCAGTACCTCTACTTCATGATATCAGTGTTCTTTACGATCTTCACCTTCCCAGTAGCAGATAAAGGCTGGATCCCATGCTCGGAGCTTTCCACAGTGGCCATCTTCTTCACAGCAATGAGCTACATGAGCCTGAGCCCATCTGCGGCAGCTTACGCACGAAGGGCACTCATCATCGAGGTGGCTTCATCTTTGTGTGCCATGACCAGCAGGTTGCCGAAGGAAATGGCGATGGCCAGGATGCTGGGACATATTTTCACAACCATCCCTCTAGGAGAATCACTGGTGCTGGAGCTCAGTGTACCCTGTGTGCTCTACATCTATCTTTTCTACTTGTTCTTCAGGTAAAAGATGTTTTTACTGTACCTATTTAAAGAGGTCATATGATGCGATTTAAATTTTTCCTTTCTCTTTGGAGTGTTACAAGCTCTTGGTGCATATAGAAGATCTGTAAAGTTGCAAAGACTAAAGTCTCAAATCCAGAGAGATATTCTTTATAAAAGTTAAGAGTCAGCCACACCTACCTAAAATGGCTCGTTCTAACACGCCCCCACATATCTACGTCGCTATGTGGGAAGATTTGCATAATGTGCCCAAATGTTCATGCAAAGAAAGATGGTATAACTTTTATTCTCGCTGTAGTTTTGTTGTTTCCGCCGCCATGTCGTGAAGATGCTGTGTGCTTCGTTGTGAAAGTGAAACTACTTTGTTTGGCCTTCCAAAAGAGGACGATATCTGCTTCATCATGACTAGAGCTGATCCGTGCTGGTCACTGAAGAAATACATCAACTTCGCGCTGTAGATCCTGATTGGCTTTCCACCGTGGACGAGCGGAGTCCACCCAAGTCGTCACATGTCCTTCCGGACGCTTAACGCGTAAAAAGACTGTATAAGTCATTATAATCCATAATTATGTCCCACTGGATGCAACGAATGCCTCGTTTATAATGGGTTTTCCTGTTTTTGAATCGTCGCTCCGGTCTGACAGGGCATCACAGTATGGTAAGTGCGTAACATTTCCGTCTCACGCTTGAGGTATTCGGCCAGTCACAACACACTGGATAGCTGGCCAATAAGAGCACACCTCGCTTTTCTGACCGAGGAGCTTTGTAAAAATCGACGCGTTTCGAAAAGGCGGGGCATAGAGGAGAAACATTTAATAATCTACAATATTGAAAAGAATTGTTTTTTTTTACCTTAACCCGCTCACACATTCATTACACCAATACTGTGTTTTTAGTCAGCAATCATATGATCCCTTTTAGGCACATTTACATCCAATCCACTGATGGACAGGGGTATTTATTATATAATAGGCACAAAGAAAACTTGCATAGGAAAATTATTAAAAATATATATAATGTTATCTATTTTTATCAAATGTTACATTTCCTGTAAACAAATGCCAAAAAAAATGCTGAAAATTGTATTAGTTTAAATGTATAATTTTATATTTACATGAACAATTTTAATGTCTAATTATTCAATATTCAATATTTATGCATTTTTCACACGTACATTTTTTTTTTCATGAAATGTCAATTTTGTTCACAAAGAAAACTTGCAATAATAGAGGAAAATTATTACAAATATTATTTATGATTATACATTTCAAACACACATTTTTTCATTAAATGTTTCGTTTTCTGTACAAAGAAAAATTAACCAAAAATTACAAAGGAAATAAATTTTCCTTTAAATAAAAAAGGAAACACTTTTTCTGGAAAATAAAGACATAATGACAAAACATTGCTAATTGATTAGCAATTTTTAAATCATACTTATGCTATCAAGTATATGACAATTAATTCTCGCCGTTTTTCGATATGGCTATTCATCTATGCTAGCCAGCTAGATAATTTTACCTAGTGGAAACCAATATCACAACCAGTGTCACAGAAAACCAAGTTTGCAAGGCATAAAAATGTATTTACATTATCAAAATAAATAAAATAAAATAAGATATAGCGCTAACCCAATAGGGCAAGTAACAGTTTCCTCAAGTAAATAATCAAGTTAGTATAATATACAGTATTATTGATACTGGTGTTTGAATATCATGACCATTCCTAATCAGACCTCTTTTTAAAAAAATTTACAGTATGGCACGCATGAGGGGATTCAGAGGGACGTACTGCTTCCTGGTGCCGTACTTGGTCTGCTTCGTGTGGTGCGAGTTCTCTGTGGTCCTGCTGCGGAACTCCACCACCATTGGCCTTATCCGCACTTGTGTGGCCTACTTCCTCTTCCTGTTTGCCTTACCCGTTTTGGCTTTGGGTCTGATGGCGATGCTCCTGATTCAGATGGTTAAGTGGTTCCTGGAGTTGGAGTTGACTAAAATGCTGGTGACTCTGGCAGTGTGTGCCGTCCCTGTGATCCTGCGGCTTTGGACTCGATTCAGCCTGTCCATCCTAAATGTCTTCCGTTCCATCACCGACAGAGGTCCGGTGAAATTGATCCTCCTGTGCATCACTACGGTGATTTTACTCTGCGGCGTCTATGTCTATAATGCTGAAGGTCTGAAGGTGTATAACTCCACAATCACCTGGCAGGAATATGGTACACTGTGCGGCCCACGTGCTTGGCAGGATCGCGGGATGGCTCAAACACAGCTCTTCTGCAGCCATCTGGAGGGTCATCGTGTCACCTGGACCGGAATATTCCGTCGTATTCGTGTAGCTGAGAACGAAAACGGAGCTCAGTCTGTTATAAACTTGCTACCGGTGTTTATGGGAGACTGGTTGCGGTGTCTCTATGGTGAGGTTTATCCCAAGTGTGAACCACAGAATAATATGTCTCCAGTTGCGAATGTCACGGGAGTCGAGCCTGTCAATGCCACAATGCTGTTCCTCCAGCAGGGAGAGGAGGAGCTCTGTCGGATAAAGGCCTTTGCGAAACACCAATGCCACGTTAAACGCTTTGACAGTTACCGCTTTGAGGTGATGGTCGGCATGCCGGCAGATGGAGTCACACAAGTTGACGATCCGGCAGGTGACATCCTCCTAATGGCGAGTCACGAGTTTAAACAGGTGTTGCTGAACCTCGATCCAGGCAGCATGGTAGAGTTCAGTACAAAGCTGGAAGGGAAGTTGGGTACCAAACTACCTGCATTTGAACTGAAAGCCATACACTGTCTGGACTGCAGCTCGTCATTGGTGCCTGAGGGACGACAGGTCAAGATCGAACGGAACTGGAGGAAGACCATGCTTAAAGCCATTAAATTTGCATTTGACTTCTTCTTTGCTCCCTTTCTCTGTGCTAGGATCAGTGTGTAAAGAAGAAGTAGAAGAAAAGATGACATACAGAAATCTGAATCACAGTCAAAATGTTTGGAGTTTTTTCAATGTCAGAAGAATTTAAAAGAGCTGTCAAACTCCAAACACATTTTTCTGGAAACATAAAAAAAAAAAAAAAATTATTAATTATTCTGTTATGTTAGAGATCATGTGTTATTGTTGTGGCATGGAAAACGCTAATTGGAACTACTAGATTCGATAAATATTTTTCTATATAGCTTTAGCTTGTGTGTAGATTAAGCCGTCCTTTTCCATAGCTATTCTAAAATTTGGCTTTAATTCCTGTTGTATCAACGTCACTGAGCACCAGTCTAAAGTTTAGAACATGGTTTTTAAATGTTTTTTGTTATTTCTAACTCTCTTATGCTCACGGCTGCTTTTGTTTGATTAAAAATACAGTAACACAGTTATATTGTAAAATATTACTACAATTTACAATATCGAATTACTGTCACATGATCCTTCAGGTCAAATATTAATGGCTGCTGAAAAGTTAGCTTCACAGGAATAAATTATGTGTTAAATAGAAAACGGTTATTTTAAATTTTATTAATATTTCACAATATTACCGTTTTATACGGTTGGTTTTTGATCTCAACGATAAACTGCCGCTTTTGGTAAATGTGCTCCTTTTAAGCATCAACAATTATTCTACAAACCTTTGCCCTTGGTTATTGTGTAGCGTTTACATGACAGTTCTATGTAAATCAAATGGCGTTTCCTCAAAGGGGGGGCTCTGTCTCCTCCGACTGTCAATCTGTCCTAAAACTTTCTGTTCCCCACGTGGACGAACAAGCCACTATCACGCCCAATTAAATTTAGTCATCATTTACAAGTGTTACAAATTAATAATTTTATTAAGTGTTTTTTTCAACTGCCCTCATTCCACAGATTAACCATGTTTTTTTAGCAAGTTTTGCTGAAATTATAATTCTCTGCATTCATAGCGTTCTATTAAATTGCAGAACATATGCAAAAAAAGCAGCGAGATATGACACAATGGTCAAAGATTTCTAATGCACGTTTACATACAAAAAATTTTGAAAAGCAGATTTGCAAACCAGATTCAATCTAAGAACCAATGTTTCTGACCTTCAGAAATTCAGCCTGACATTTACAACTCATTTATGATTACAATCTTAATGAGCAATGGATCTTTATTCACATTATTTGTATGATTTTGTGTGTGTGTGGCCGTCTCTGCGATGTATAGGCCGGCGTATTCTGGGATGCGCGGTGCAAATTGTTGGCGACTACCACCCGACCACCATTGTCGTCTATCCATGATTTAGAGTATTTATCAAATGAAGTGTTTCTGTGAACATGAGCCTTATATATTATTTGTTAATTCAAATAACTGTTTTTTTTCTTTTTTGTCTTTTAAATAACATTTGAGTCTTTGAGTCACTGATAAACATCTGCATACACTCATACAGCCAGCTCACACTTTGTCGGACTCTGATCTCCACACAGATGTTTTCCTTAAAGGTTCTATGACAAGTGGATGTAAAACCTGTTTACATTATCTTTGGAATTAGGTTTTTACTTTTGTGAAAATGTACAAATTAATTAAAGTGCCTTTAAGATTCACAGTTATTGTCCTTCTAAGTTCTCACATAGCTAGCATAGTAAGGGCATGTAGCGTCACTATAGCACGGCTATCATCGGTGGTGTGTGTGTGTCGGTGTGTGTGGTGTTGTGGGGTAGGTGTGTGTGTGTGTTAACCTCCTGCGACATCACAGAACTGGACAGCTGAGAACGACACACAATAAAACGAAAATCTGTTCAATGTTATAAGTACCGATGCATATTATTTAATTACATTCCCTTCGCATTTTGCTCTTTTTTGGATTTTCAATCTGTCAATAAGAATTGTTTAAGGCATCATATATATACAACTGGAATCACTGTATAACTGAAAAACTGCGTCGTTCTTCGTGTGTATTATGCCTTGCCCATGTATTCAGGCCCTATTGCTGTTGTCTTGCTCTGTGGTGTTGTGCTGTCGTCGTGTGAGACATGAGAGGAGAGTGTGGTGTGCCCTGAACGAAACTTAGCTATATTGCCGGTTCAATTGTGATGTGAGATGTGTGTTTCCACCATGCATGTCTGACGAGATGCATTGAGGAGAATGCCTAAGTGGCAGAGGCCTATTGCCATGGTTCACAGGATAAGAGAAACTCGATAAGTTGTCTGATAGAAAGCAAGGGCTCCACAAGGTGTAAATAAAACCTCGTCGAAGAATACATTTGTTCTCAGGTTCAACAAAAGATGTGATGAACTACAAATGTAAACCTAGATGTAGAGGGAATCATTATCAGAGGCACAGCCTCAGATATCGGAAGCAAAAGAGTACTAGAAAAATCTGGGACACCAAACATGTGTAGCCCCAAAAGCAGAAAAGGGACAAGTCAAAGAAAATGAGAAGCAAGCAGCAAGCTCGCTCTTCATTTGAAGCAGCAACCCCGTTAACATCATCAGCACATTTTCACGCAAAACGGTATGTTCAAAATCTCTGATCACCATAAGGTTCCCTTGACTCAGCCTTGTTCATATAGCAAAACAGTCACTGATCCCTCCGCCGTGGGTCGATAGTCTGTACCACGACCGCACCCAACATTCATACCACACCTGCGCTCGCGCCTCAAACAAACAGTCACCCAGAACCTCTCTCCATCACGGTCTCTCGCTCGTGCACTACATTAAACCAAAAGATAACTCCCGCAAGTGTTCTTTCTAGTGGCCTGTGGATAACATTACATGGTCACACCTTTATGTCATAGAACACAGTGTGGCCAGAGATCTCACATCTGTTACCCATGGTTTATCCACTTACCTCCTGGCCTGCTAACATATACTGTGGACCAGTGTTGAATCTCACAGGCGCGCTCCCCGCATGCGTTCAATACAAGATAAGCATTTTAGATATTTTGCAATAACGCAATTTTTGACACGTCCTCAACTATGTTACTCACTTAGAATGGAAGTCCCAGGGAGCAAGCTAAGCAAGAATAGGGGACGCGCGGATCCACACCGGTGCCATCACCTTTTTCAATGTCGCGAAGCCTCATAACCATCGCTATCTCTGCGCGTGTGCGAGGAGTGGAGCTCGACCCCCGGGGTAGGCAACAATAAGAAAGGACTGGAATTACATTCTAATGCTTAACCAAAGTTCAGTAGTCTAGACCAGTTTTGGAAACGAAGTACTCAAATCAAGTACTTGAGTAAAAGTACTGATACGTATAATAAAATATTACTCCAGTTAAAGTACTCAGTTTTCAATTTTATTCGAGTGAAAGTACAAAAGTACTTGATATTTTATGTACTTAAGTAAAAAGTACAAATATATGTTTATTTTGCAGTTTTATATAGGCCACTTTTATCATTTAATTTTATATTAGCACATATTTTTTATAATACTACTGCTCAAAATACCTGGGATTTTCCCAAAATAACCAATAAGGAAATAATGAATATAAGGAAAATATAATTAGATTTTCGTAATGATTTTTTTTCTTCTCAAACCTGGTCTGTGTTGTAAAAACACCCCTTGCCAAATGCCCCCAGAGGGCATCACTTCCCACTTTGATAATTACTGTAGTTACCATGTTCTGAACATCACATCCTGTCTTTTTCCCTCAGATGTAATCTATCAAGGTGTTTGAATAAAAATATTTGGACTTTTTATTTTTAAAAAAAATTCCTCAATTTAGCACCAGCACGCTCGTTAGCTAGACAGTTTGGGCATCAGCTAACATAATGACTTATTTTCATCATGATTAAATAACCATTTATATTTGTTTACTCGGCTAGTCGATCCAGATACATGTAACTTAGGCTATGTGTGCTGACACACAATATTTATTTAGTTGTAATTAGTAGTCATTTATTAGACGCTTTTACTCCAAAGCTACTTACAAATGCGGACAACACGAGCAATGCAATTGTAGTATAAAACAACTAAACCGTCAATATAAAGACAGACGCACTAGGGCTAAATAGCATAGCTTTTAGTAACCTGCTCCCGTTACAGCACGCGGGAAGATGACGTACTAGTTTATGTTTATTTTAATCTGTGTTATTTTAATGTTTTTGACCTAAAACATAGAGACTCTGACGTTAATGTGTCTGCATTCAAGCATTTAAACAGATCACCCTTTACAGCAGATTTAGTTCACAAACAACTGACAGCTTTGACCTAAATATGATTTTCTGTGATACAATGATTAATCCTAAAATTCGACATTAGTAACTTGGTTTAGCAGCATCAGCGCGCTTACAAGATCTCCCGGTTGTTACTTGTGAATTCAGTTCACTGAAGACTCGCTCTGAACGAATAATTTGAATCAGTGGGTTGCTGACTCGAGAACAGCTGCAATCGGAATAATTTCAATTCATGAATGAATCGTTTGGTGCGATTTGCGAACCGATTTAACGGGTTCATTGAAAAGAATCAGTTCGTTCATGAATCAGACACCGCTTCTGCATCTCGGAGCACGTGATATAAGGAGTAGCAAATAGTTTTATGAAATGTAGTGAATTAAAAAGTACAATCTTATGCTTTGGAACGTTGTGAAGTAAAAGTAAAAGTTACTAAAAAAAAAACTACTCCAGTAAAGTACAGATACTTGAAAAATGTACTTAAGTACAGTAACGAAGTAAAACTACTTCGTTACTGTCCACCACTGGTCTAGACCAGTGTCCCACAACTAAAAGAAGGATTTTGACAACTTTGTAGCTGACATATAGTCTCTGGACAGAAGAATTAAATATAAGCCAGTGGCTCTCCACCAGGGAATGGGGCCCGGTAGGGGGCCTCAACCAAAGATGACTTAAAATTAGACAAAACAAGCATTAAAATAAACTGATTCAACTGTTTTTTCTCTCTCTCTCTATCTCTCTTTAAAGAACCAGCATTCCTACGATTTTTGTAAAACCTGCATACATGAGGAATCCTAATTTTAAAGGTTGGTTGATCAGCTTTTTTTGAGGTGCAGTGTAACATGTTTTCATGCTTTGTTTTTAAAAAAAAAATCATTATTTCCACATATTTTACCTTTATTCTACACCGCTGTTTCTGTTCTCATCAAAACAGTCTGTAGAGTTCCTGGTTCTGTGAAGCCCCTCCCTAAGAAATACACAATTGGGCTCAGATTGGTTAGCAGGTCCAGTATGTTGTGATTCGCTAACTGCCTAGTGCACATTGTCTGGAAACGTCACGCCCCCTTACCATTATGGTAGTTCCATGTTCACGAGGGGCAGGGTTTATGTAAACACTGGGGATATTTATGTCACAAGCCAGGGAAGAAGCTCGATTGTAGTTTTGTAGTTCTTAGTGCTAAAAAATCTCACTTTGCATTGAACTTTGAGTGTCGAACTTTGCAGACATTTTTTTATGTTCTAACAGAAACATTACACACTAACTAAAGTTTAAAAAGTGAAATCATAATCAACCACCCCTTTAAAATAAACTGATTCAATTGTTTTTTGCTCTTTTTAAAGAACCAGCATTCCTACAGTTTTTGTAAAACCTGCATATATGAGGAAGCCTAATTTTAAAAGTGTGATTCCTAGACCTGCAAAAGTAATGTTAATAAAATCTTAAAACTCTGATATACATTATGTTGAATGCACATTATTTTCTAATCATGCCAAGCTCTGAAATATTTTATTGGGTATATTAAAGATATTTTTGTGGACAATGAGAGGCTCTGGAGTCAAAAAGGTTGGGAACCACTCATATAAGAATTTCAACAAAAATACAAGCTGCACATTTTGCTTTTAAACCCTTCAGAATGCCCCACAGACTTCCACTGAAATACATTACACTACTTTTTTTTTAACAAAACAAACAGAGTAAAGTGTCAAAATTAGTGTTTGTGGTAAAGCATTTACAGGAATATTCTTTAAATTAACAAACTGATTTTTCATGTCTTTCTGCACTGTTTTGTAGCCTGTGTCACTATTTTCATCTGTATTTCCAACATGGCTGTTTAAATTTCCTTTTGAGGGATCAGTAGAGTAGCTACAATCATAAATAAAAAGGCAGTGCTTCACTGTGAGAGCCCATACATCTGTAACCAGAGACTAGATCAGAGTTTGACCCTAACGCATGTAAGTTACTGTGCACAAATCGGCAGGAGGCTTTTTTGAAAGCGTGTTAGTGGTGTGATGTACCCTCGTTCTTTTTTTTTCTTTCTTACCATACAGGTGTAAATGTAACCCATCATGAGCTGGTAACCAGGTTAAGACAGTGGTCTGATGAAGTAGTGGATCAATCCTTCCGTTAGGATGCATGAGACAAGTACTGGAATTTAAAAACCTCCAAGTGCGAGATATAGTGATTGGGTCGTATAGGCATCCATGTTCTGATGTGAAGTAAAATGAGTGCTCGAATAGCAGATGCATTGTGGGATAGTTTTTGGGAAGCACATGATAGGAAGACTGCTCAGTGCACTCTTGTTACCATGACAACCGAGTAACCTGTCTCCATGGCAACCTGGCACAGAGGAGTGGAGCGGTCTCATTCCTGGTCTTCAGCCCAAATTAGCTGTCAATCAGCAGTCAGGGATTGGCCGACAACACCATCCATCACATATCAGCGCAGTCCGGGATTGGCTAACTGTGATGTCGATCGTAAATTCCACGTACCGTAGCTCATCGGCAACATTCTTGGCGGTGTAATTAACCAACAGTTATCAGATAAAGTCATTGGCTATACATAACTGCTCTCCTGGAACGGTTTAACTACAAAGTCCATCTGTTTACTTTCGGGGTCTGGCAACTACGTCCATCTCCACAGGACCAAAATTCTGTGTTTTAAAGTATAATTTTGATATATGTGCATGTTGGTTTGTGTGTGGCCCTGTGAAGAGCATAGCACAGGTTTGTCACAGGTTTTCTGCATTGACTCTGTCCTGAAAGATATAGAGGTTGTTAGTGGCTGCAATGGCGATGATATTTTCAGCCGGGTGCCAAGCCATGTGTAGAATCTTTTTAGTGAAGTCCAGACTGTCCACACCCACGTCACCCCGCCGACGCCGGCCCCCGTTGTAAATGCGGCGAGTCCGCAGCACGGCCCGTGGTTTACTGCTCTCACGCCATGCCTCGAGGGTAACACCGCGACCGGTCTCGCGATCGAACATCCGGAAAAAACTGTTATACGCTCCTGTCATGATTACACTTGGAGTGGGAACAGTGAGGTGAGAGACAGCAAAGCATGATGGGTATAAAACAGAACGGGTATGCGGAGTAAACAAGAGTTTGGACGAGGAACAAATGAGCAAATCAATAGGATAAAGACCATAATGAAAATACGAGAGAGTAGGAAAAGAGAAAAAGAGGGTATGAGTACAAACCAGGAAATAAGCCAATATTGCATCAAAATATGATTATTCAAAGCCTCAGAAATGGTTACCTGTCTGTGCTGTTCCAGACACACTCAAACTTGTCAAAGATGCAGTCGTTTTCATACAGAGAGCAGAGTTTGCTTCTTAGGTATTCGTGAACCTGACACACAAGGAAATGTTCATATATATTTAAAGTCATTCTAAAATTCTATCATGTTTAATTCTAAAATGCATTGCAAAATCATTTCTGGGATGACAAGTGTTGGGGAACTACTTTGAAACTGTTGATGGTGAGAACATCTGACAAAAACATACATTTATAACAAATACAGTACAACTAAAAACAAGAATGTACTCTAATTTATATAACAGAGTTGAAGACAGAGATGAACAGCAGAATATTCCACTATAAATATAAACAAGACCGAAAATGGAGCACAGCGAATCAAATCAGTCAATTGATTATTAAATCTGTCGATTTACATAAATTGTCCATTGGAATTGATTCAATTAGCATTGTTATTAATAACTAAAACTAAAAATCGTTAAATTAAATCTTGTTCATCTAAATAAAGCTAAAAACAAAATAAAATATAAATATTTTATGAAAAACTTAGAAATATTGCATTTGTAACCGACAGATTTAAAACTTAAATTACTAAAACTGAAACCGAAATAAAAGCTAAATACAAATATAAAAAATAATAAATAAAAATGACAAAAGCTCATAACAAAAATACTACAATTTAAACTTAAACTAAACTTAAAAATTAAAATATCAAAATTGTACTACTATACTATAATATAGAAAATACTATAATAGTACATAAATAACACTAACTTTCCCACAACAGTAGAGGACCATTTAGGATTAACTTATTTACTAGAATAGAAATGTAAAAAGTGTCCTGCATGTGAAAAAAAAATCCTCATAAACCAGAAATAGTTTAACCTAGTATATGAGCTGCAAATATCATGTGTTCATAGTGACATGTACCAAGACCTGCATGTTACACACCTGGTAGGTCTCCACTGGGCCCTTCTCCATGTTGAGGTCCCATACTTTGACAGTCAAGTAGTCTCTGGTGAGCAGATAACGTCCGCTATGGCTAAACTTAACATCAGAAACCGACGAGATGATCTCAGAGAAGAAAGATCGATTGCCTGGGTCCTCTGGCTCCTCAAAGACTGAGGTGAAGAGAAGAAACAGATTCAAACTCACTTGAGTTCAGAGTCACTTGAAATAGTTAGGATGGTGCAGCTTTTATCAGCACGATGAGCCTCCATACCATTTAGCTCAACTTTTTAATACTTTAGCTATCAATCACCAGGCATTTTGTGTCTGTCAGAGGCTGCTGGTGAACGGTTTCAGTGGTTTTACACTTAATCACAGCAATGAGACACCTTTAAAACAGTGATCTGCTTATCTTTTAATTCAGCTATAAGTCTAAATCTCACTACATCTGCATGAATTTCCCCAGCAACTAGCACAGCTGTTCTTCTTAAGTGCTTTCAGTGTTTCCCGCTGTCTTTTTTGTGTACTGATATGACCTGTAGTGTCGGCACTAGACATGGTCCTGGCTAAGTGAAGAATTTCTGAAATGAAAGATTTTAGGGGCATAAAGAAATGAAAGGTTAAAGGCAATGTTTGGCCTAGTTGTAGAGATTTCATCGGCACGGAGCATGCTTCTTTTCTAATATAACTGACAAAAGAAGCTTATATTTGATATTCACTTAAGTAATAGTGAGTAATTGATAAAGCAGCGGTATATTAGACTACCGTTTAAAGTTTAAGTTTTTTTGCAAGAAAGTTGCAGAAAACATACAGAGAAAATGAATATTGTGAAATATTATTACAATAAAAAAATTTTCTATTTTATTTTAATTCTTTTATTTTAATTCAATTTTTTTCCATTTTAAAAATGTCACATGATCCTTCAGAAATAATTATAATATGCTGATTTGGTGCTCAAGAAACATTTCTTATTAATATCAATGTTCAAAACAGTTGTGCTGCTTAATATTTTTGTGCACTCGGTGATGTATTATTTTTCAAGATTCTTTTGACAAATAAAAGTTAAGCATTTATTTGAAATAGAAGAGTATATGTCTTTACTCCAACTTTTGATCAGGTTAATGCAGCCTTGCTGAATAAAAGCATTTATTTCTTTCAAAAAATTTAATAAAATCTTACTGGACCCAAACTTTTGAACGGAATGGCAAGTAATGCAGTGTATGTGCTTAAGAAGCGTATACTTACTTTTGGAGTGCTTGTCACAGAGTGCTGACTCTCTCATGTCACAGAGGCGTAGCGTGCCTTTACTGCTGCTGTATACAAACAGGTGGCAGTGCTGTGGGTGGAACTCTGCAGCTGTTATCACCTCCGTCAGGTCCTCCATATTGGCTGGCTTAATGTCCACAATGTCTGAGAGGGGAAGGGGTCAAGGAAAGCTTCTGATTTACAGCTCTGAAAGCTGCTCTTCTCTGTTTGAGATTCCTAATTCTTTCATGAACTCTCATGAAGATTTTCAGTGAATAATGGCTTAAATTTTGGTCTGTTTGGTCATAAATTGACCACTTTTATGATATTTTTGTTTTGGTGCTTTAGTTCCCTTTTTAAGAAACAGATCACATAAGATCTACAACTGCAAGGACATTCTGACAGTGGTGGCTTATAAACAGTGTATCATCAGCAGATACATCCGATTGGTGTAAATCTCTACAGTTGCATGATTATTATTCTGAGCACTCATTCACTCACTCACTCACTCAATCTCACACACACACACATAACTGTACATGTTCATCCACGCACATCACATGCAAGCACAAGCACACAACCTACAATTTTCCCGAAGGCAGCTATTATGTGTTTTAGAGGAGACTGTTTCCTTGGTGAATTATTTAAATGTTTCCATAGATATTTTATTTCTAGGTCAGAGCCCTGCTCAAAAGAAGAGGAACTATGCAATCTGGAACACAAAACCCTCTGCCTTCAGTCCAGTCACAGGAACGCAAAGAAATGAAAGCAATCCAGTTCAGGAACAGAACAATTTTTATACCATATTCACTCAACTGATGCAACGTTTTGGTTTTATATATAAGCCAGTTTAAAGTGTCATAATGACTGGCTGCATTTTGTTTTATCTTTTCTTTTTTCTGTGAGTGAATAGACAGGAGGATTGGCATGAAGGATACTGAAGCTTCGATCGGTGATATCCAGGTGCCACATGTTGATCCTGAGATCATCAGCAGACAGATATGTCTCGCCATCGCTATTGACTGAGATGGAGTTGACGTGGTAGGTGTGGCCGTTGGCAAAGATTCTCCTCGGCCGTACCTCAACCATCAGGTCAGTGGGCTTCAGGACCGGCACCTTGAAAGAAATGGATTTAGCGTCAGAAGTCTTCTTTTATTATAGATTATTTACTCAGTATAAGGGTAACACTATATAACCTACATAACATAGCAACTAATAAATCTTTAACAAACATTATATTGTAGAATTGTATATATTCATTTCATTCATTCATTTAATTTCTATCTGTTTGAATGTATAAAAACTAGTGATTTTTTTAGGTTGCATAATGTAATGTAATGCTAAATGTCATTCATTATGTGTTAATGTACAGTCAGATGGTCATTATCAAAGGGAGATCAAGACCCGGTCACAACTCATGTCACCCTAAAGGAATTCAATTTTGTGAAAATTGACCGGCTGACTGTAAATTATCCAGCTTCTTACATGACTACTTACCAAATAAATAAAAAACTGGACTTCAAATATTGATTTGAGTTATTATTATCATCATGTGAGAAGAAAAAGCCCACAGAGTAATATGAGAAACTAGCACAGATACTGTACATAGGAAACAGATACTGTACGCAGATTGATAATGTCAGTTGTCAATTATAAATTTAGTGGTCATTATACAAAAAATTTTTAATCAAAGAATGCATTGATTGAGCAATTAGAAATGGATTCCTGAGAGCTGTGTATAATAAGTTATTATAGAGTGTGACAAAAATCAGTGACTACAACAAATGCTAAATCAAACCAGTCCATCCTTCTGCTCCTGATTGAATATGTCAGCTGTGAAAATACCCGTAATGAGGTCACGGTGGAGATGTCCTTTATTCGCCCTTCTTCGTCCTTCAGATTGTAGCCCTCTGGCCGCTTGTCTCTCTCGCTGACCTTCCATAGCTTTATCGTTTTATCTGTTGGAACATACCTGAGAAATGATCAGCCATTCATTTTTATAACAGAGACTTTCTATACCAAAACATCAATACATATTTATTTGCCATTTTCTAATGCAAGTGGCCTTGAAAGGCATTGTTCATGCTTATACTTTTAATAATGTCTTATGATTCAAAGGTACTTACAGATGATAGAAACGTGCAATGTAATTTAACCCAACTATTTCAGTCTGATATCTGATACAGAATAATCACAGTGCCTTTTAATATTAGGCCTTAAATTATATCTTATAATGATTGGGTTATTTTCTAATTAGGAGGATTACATGGACAAATATGAGGCTAGATTAACTCCTGATGGACAGGAAGTGGTGTGATTACCGTTGGTAGAGAGGAGAAAGTGGGCAGCGTTTTGCTGTGGCAGCCAGCGGATCTTATTGATCTTCTCCTCAATCTCCAAACTTTTCAGATAGTCGAAGTCCGGTTCGTGACTCTGGAACGTACTGTAGACATTATACTCACCCGATTCTCCCAGCTCCTCAGATTCATCTTTAGACTGCAGTAAGAAAGAAGACCCAAATACAATGTATACATGCTTATGCACATATATAATAGTAACATTTCATGCTTAAGTGTATTTCTGAATTATAATTTTACTTTCATAAAAATGGCTTCTAACATTCTAACAAACAGTTTGGTTTATGCAGCATACATAACAATAATGGTATTCCCTTTTTAAGTTAAAATGTGACCCTGGACCACAAAACCAGTCATAGGTTAATTTCTTTAAATGCTTAATAAATAAGCTTTCCATTGATGTATGGTTTGTTATGATAGCACACTATTTGGCTGAGATACAACTATTTGAAAATCTGGAATCAATATATTGAGAAAATTGCCTTTAAAGTTGTCCAAATGAGATTCTTAGCAATGCAGATTACTAATCAAAATGAAGTTTTGATATATTTACAGTATGAAATTTACAAAATATCTTTATGGAACATGATCTTAATGATTTTTGGCATAAAAGAAAAATGGATCATTTTGACCCATACAATGTATTGTTGGCTGTTGCTACAAATATACCCGTGCTACTTATGACTGCTTTTGTGCTCCAGGGTCACAAATCTGTTATTGGTAGTCAATTTAGACTTATTATTGCTAGTACTGCTTGTTTTAAATTTAAAAGAGCAAATAAACAGTGGATCTCTTTACTGTCTGACCTTTAAGTAGGTTTCAGTGTGAGTTATTTAAAAAAAAACTGTGTGTTTTGTTCAGTATCTAGGTTAAAATATGGGTTAATACATTGAAAAGGCACTGATTCAAAGAAGGCCTGGTCTGTGAACTACACTGCTCTATATCAAAGTCAATATCTGATACCATGTCTTTAAGAAGTATTTTAAACCTGATCTATTTAAATTCTGTCATAAGGCTCTTTGGGCAATGGAAATTAAAATCAACTCATACATATTCAGCGCCCTATGCTACAGAGCTACAAAATGCATGTTAAAGGTGTATGTAATATTTTTGGCAGCACAGCATTTTTTAACCATTATGACCTTTGCTCTTTACCTCCCCCAGAGTCAAACTGTTCACCATCTAATTCAATCCAATACTTAAAATAAACACTGCTTTATTCCCCAATTATCAATCCCCCACTACAGTGCTTTGCTCACAGTCTGACCTACCTCTGTCTCTCTCTGGAAGATGACCACTCGCCCCCCCTTATCCCCTGTGGCCAGCAGATCCCCCGTCTGGTTAAACTCCACTGTAGAAATGACATCAGCTACAAAGAAATAAATTATTAGCAGAAAAATAAATAAATAAATGAATCATATCATATATACATTATTCGGTATATATTATGTACACAATACATTATTAGTAATAAAATGAACAATAGGTATATATATTTAGTTTATTATTATTATTCATATTTTGTACGATATAGCATGTTATTACTATTCTTATTATCTTTGAAAAATAATAAAAAAATATTTGTAATTGTTTTTCTACAATTTTGCAAATGTATTTTTTACATTTTGTGAACAACTGCAGGTGGCAGGTCCCAGCCAAAAAATATTTTACGGTATAAATTACCTAAAGTAATAGAAGTTCATGGGCATATGCTAGCACAGCACAACTGTGGTTTTGTCTACGCAAACACTTTTACTCAAGAGCTTCGTCTGGGCATATGTCTTCACATTGTACAGCCTAATAGTTGATAAACAGCATGACACGCTCCTGCTTCTGCTAGTACAATGACGATGCCACTAAATAAAACAGCCTGGCTTGCTCCTGATGAAGCATTCTGCTCTTTAACGTGATTACAGTAAGGCCTGCAAAAGACACAAACGACTGCTAGACAATTTTAGGAATAATATGCAATTGCTTGGATGAAAAATTCAAAATACATGCTACATGATTTTATTCCCATGCATGTTTGCTCATGCTTTATTCTGGCTTTATTCAGTCTCACTAATGCATGCTGTAACCCAATAACAGGTGTGTGGTGGGACCAGGTGACCAAAGTCTGATGAGTCAGCTGAATTAAAAGACTTTACAGCACAGCAGCTGAGATCAAGGATATATTCAGGACTTCAGAGAGGTGAACAGGATCAAATTATGGTTGAGTATGTGTGTGTGTGTGTGTGCAATGGGAAGGGGATGTGCTTCTTCTATTCGATGAGGGAGGATCATGCAGGTGTGTGCACATACCTTCTGTGACATAGTCTCGGAGGAAGCTGTGATTGATTTTGGGGCTCTCGCCGTCCTCACCCATCGGAAGCGGCGGAGTGCGTAAGCGCGCCCGACCGGAGCAGAGCCGTCCAATCCGTGCTGTCCCACCCCCCCCGGTGCTTGCCCTGCTGCGCGCCACTAGCATAGTACCTGCCTGCGCACGGACATCCTGTGGATACTGTCCGGCTTGTGTCATGAGGAAAGCGTGCGACGACCGCAGGAGCCACATGGAAAGGCGGAAAAAGGATGAATAAACCACAGTTCAGTCAGCTGGAGAAAAGCACCTTGTCATATGCACACATGCTCAGAGCACACGTCCGGACACTCAGCCAACACGCTGCAACAGAGAAATGCAGAGGAAGAAAGATTCAGGTGTGTGAGTGATCCGTAGATTCTTTCGTTGGTCCTTTTCCAGGCGCTTTCTGGGTGCGGTAGTCCTTGAAGGAAAGCAGAGGATAGCGGAGGAGAGAGAGACAGGTTGCCTTTCACGGGAGGGATGAGGAGGAAGAGGAGAGGCCTTCACGGTGTGTCCTCTCCCTTCTGCTGCAGTGTGACGGAGTGCGCGTGTGTATGCGTGCTTGTGCGTGAAGGGAAAAAAAAGGGTGGAAACAAAGATGACAAGATAGGGTTGAGGTAGATAGATATAGCTAGAAAGAGAGCGAGAGAGATATAATATATAGATACGAGAGAGGATACCGCCAGCCTGTCTTTCTCGATTACCACTGCTGCTGAGCATCTGCACAGCATCACGATGTCACAGAAGCCTCCTCCCTCCTCGGCCAATCAGAGCCCAGCTCCCCTCGGCCGCACCTCCCACTGCAGGTGACAAGAGGAATGAGCCTGCAAAGGAGAGGAGATGGGGAAATCAGAGAGATGGAGGCAAGAGAATCTGGGATGCTGTGGAGCCAGAGATATTCACTGGGATGGGAAATGGAGCAAGATGACATCAAAAATGGGAGGGATGGAAGACGGAAAGCAGATGAAAGGAAATGCAAATGACGGAAGGACAAAAATACACTTTGGAGGTAAGCAAAAGGAGATGTACTGTACATGAATGTGAAAAGAGGTTTAACTGAATGAAAGGAAATAGTATGGGAAAATAAGGAAGACATGAAAGATGCTATGAAATCTTGCTGAGTTGTTCCCTCTAGTGTTTGTAGATATTAATACACAGGAGGATGGGAAAGTTTAGGATGGCACAATAACTAAATTGTCAAAAGTAAAAAAAGGAAATAGTAGATCTACAAGCATAAACATTTCTAGTCATCTGAACCACTTGTTTGAGTTTCTGTAAGGAAACAATGAGGTAACTAAAGCTATGCCAATTTAGTAATACAGATAATACACTTTTATAGTGTCATTCATAAGTGCATGATAAAGTCACAACAATTAAGCTGGGATAGAAAGAAAAACGTACAAATTAATAAATGCAATTAAGCAAATTAATTGGTCTCTCTCTTTTTATTTATTTTTAGAATGGTGGTTTTCTCCACATTTGAATGAGGTAAAATAACTCTAACTGCACCCGAAACCCAGTCGAGAGAGGATGGATTTTCGGCCCCTCGAAAGGTCACTAGCAAGGTAACGTTAGGCTAAAATTTGACCGCACCTGTAAATGTTATTTAAAAAAAAAAAAAGCGTGTATGAAGGTACGTTAGTTTATTATGCTAAATAACCTAAACCCTGTTTAGAAACATCTTTATTTTATTTTTTTTTACAATTCTAATTTGGTGCCATGGCAACAGAAACGCTTAAAAGCAGCAAAACCGGTTACCTAAAAACGTTTTAATAAACGCTTCTCACCGTTACGGACGACTCGTACCCCATGTACGTCACTTATGTAGGCCGATGAATTGGATGCAGAATTCAACTTCATCCGTGATAACCAGCTGACAGGTTGCGGTCAAGTCTCATTCTCCCCCAGGTAAAGTTTGTGCCTTGCTTTCTCTTATCTATCTATCTTTTCTTTATTTCTTGACAGTACCAGTAGAGGCCGCTAATATCAAATCAATCTTCAAATAGATGTTTTGGCAGGGCAGTTTCACAAGAAAAATAAAATAAAAGAAAAATAAAATAAAATAGTAAAATAAAATATACAGCAAGACATTGGTATTATACGTGTGAGTATTATACTTTACATAATTATTTTATACTTTAGAACTACTATACTTGCTTTAGTGGACTTAAAGTGGAAGTATTGCATCACTTTAACATAAGGACTTTTGGAATCCCCTCTTAAATGTGTTATAACCTGTTGCATTGTAGTAGTTTGCAGTTGTTAAACTTAGGGGAAAGGGAAGTGCTTTCTAAACAAACACCCACCATATCCTTGGAAATTCCGGCTTGACATCTTTAGGAGAGTCTGAAATGTCATAACCATAATCGGTTTATAATGAAAAAAAATATTATGCAAATAATATACAAAGTATTATAATATGAGGCTTTAAATGTTTTAGCATTTTTTCCTAAACAAATCTTTTTCGTTTTTAGCACTCACTGTTGTTTCTACAGTCATTTTTAGTGCTATTTGTTTATTTACTCACTTATTTAGTATTTTATTTCTAAAGTTATTTTACAAAAAGTAATTCTACCTTATTAAACAGCACTGATAAAAATGATTTTGTGGTGTATCTGCAGAACAAATGTAATTTCTACATTAAATAATTTTGTTTAGGCAATAATATTAAAAAAAGAGTAAATTCTATATTAATACTATATTTAAGCTTGTAGAAATAAAAATGTTGGAACTTAGTAGTATATTTTACTTGAAATTGTGCTCTTATATTTACAAGAATTCTTTAAGTAAAGTTCCCATCATGCACTGGGGCATGAATAAATAATATAGTTGCATTGTTTGACCGTTTGCCAGTTTTATTTGGGTCATTCTAGCTAACAGAATTGGTTAAAACTGCTGTCCCACAATGAAAAACAAGGCATTTCAGAGACTTCAAAGCTTCGATGTTGACTTAATCCTCAATTTCTCTTGAAACCCCCAATATTTTACAATACATAATCTACTATATATAAATCATCATTTAATTGGGTACTTTCAATTGGGAGATGCCGTTCCGCCCCTACAAACTCTAAATTTAGATTTTATGGAAACATATGAGTTTCGTTATTTATTTATTTTTTTGCATTTTATTTCCCTAACAATGCTAAAAAACCACTTTTTTTTTTTTTTTGAAGACAAGTTACGTAACTGAGCCTTATTTAACTACACCCCTAAATGTATTATCAGGAAATATTCCTATCTATCAAAGCTACAAGGTGTGAGTAGATAGGTCCGAAAGTCTGAAAATCTGTGTGTAACTTTAAGGACGTCACATACCGAACACCTTTTTTCGCAATTTCAGCACACTTTTTGTTGTTCTTTCCATAATACTTTTTGTATATGTTCAACGGTTCAGAACTGTGCCGTAGTAACCAGGTGCTGATTGCTTTTGAGTAGGCGCAAAATCGAAAATCAATCAAAGCAGAAACAGAATGAGTTTTTATTGCCAGGTATTTTACACATACAGGAATTTGTTTTTCATGACCGAAGCTCCACAAGGTTAACAGAAGACATGAGCAGAACAAAAACAACGATAATACCCAAAGAAAAATAGAACAAGTACTAAGGAAAAAAGATACACATCGCAATTGGGAGGACAGGTTATAACAATACATTGTATTAGGTTATTAGTGCAAATTGCAATTAGACCTGAGGTTGTGTTAGATAATAAGTTATCTGAGTGAATAAATATGTTGTGTTCCCACAGTTATTGTCAAGTGGTCATGAATGGATTGCCTGAGGCATAAACTTGTTCCATGTTTGGTCGTTTCTGGGTGCTCAGGAGCTTCTGTAAAAGCGCGACCATATTGCACAGTTCAAAGAGGAGTTTGCTTTATGTTAGAGGTCCAGAGTGATTCTGCCCGCCTTTTGCTCACTCTGGATGAGTGCAGCTCTTGGAGAGTGGGGAGGGTTGTATCAGTGATTTGCTCAGCAGTCCGGACTGTCTGCTTTAGTCTTCTGAGGTCAGTTTTGGTAGATGAGCTGAACCAGACAGATATAGAAGTGCAGATGACAGTTTCAATGATGGCGGAGTAGAACTGTTTAAGCAGCTCTTGTGGTAGGTTGAATTTCCTCAGCTGGCGAAGAAGTACAACCTCTGCTGGTCCTTTTTCACAATGGAGTCAATGTGAGTTTCCCACTTCAGGTCCTGAGAGATTGTTGTGCCCAGGAACCTGAATGACTCCACAGCAGTCACAGTGCTGTCCATGATGGTAAGTGGAGGGAGAGCAGGGGGGTTCCTCATGAAGTCCACTATCATCTCCACAGTTTTTATTTACATTTAAAAAGGACGCGTATTGAGTGCGCCAGGTTTTTAGGACTGCACCAGACCAGCCAGCTGCTCGAACCTCGACCTGTCGTAAGCAGACTCGTCACCGGTCCTGAATGCGCCGATGAGTGTGGTGTCGTCGAGCAAACTTTCAGGAGCTTACAGGGGTCTTTAGATGTGCCGAGGGCGCTGGTGGTACAGGGATAAGAGCATGAGAAGATTCCAACCCTGAGGAACTCCTCCGTGGCGTGATTGTACGGGGTGTTGGATGTGTGTTTTCCCATCCTCACTAGCTGCTGCCTGTCTGACAGGAAGCTGTTGATCCACTGACAGAATGGAGGTGGGCACGGAGAGCTGAGTCAGTTTGGGCAGGAGGAGGTTTGGGATTATAGTGTTAAAGGCCGAGCTGAAGTCCACGAACAGGAGCCTCAATACGTAGTTCCCAGGTCTGTCGAGGTGTTGCAGTATGTAATGCAGTCCCATGTTGACTGCATTGTCCATAGACCTTTTTGCTCTGTAGGCAAACTGAAGAGGATCGAGCAAGGGTCCAGTGATGTCCTTCAGATGGGCCAGCACCAGTTTTTCAAAAGACTTCATGACCACAGTCGTTAGAGCCACAGGCCTGTAGTCATTTAGTCATGTAATTTTGGTTTTCTTTGGGACGGGGATGATGGTGGAGCTTTGAAGCACGAAGGGACTTCGCACAGCTCCAGTGAACTGTTGAAGATCAGTGTGAAGATGGGAGCCAGCTGGTCAGCACAGGATTTCAGACAGACTGTTATAAAAAAAAAATAAACACAGCTTGGGCCTGGTGCTTTTCCCCCCTCCTTTCCCCGTCTGCTGCTTTTTTTCCTTTTCTGCTTCCGGAAGACCTGGCTCACCTCTTCTTCGCTGATCTGATTTGCAGGTGTGGGGGAGAGGGGGGTTTCTGGAGGTGTGAATGGTTGTGTGGAGAGGTGTTCAGGGCGGGTGTTTTTTTTTTTTTCAAACCTGCAGTAGAACTCGTTCAGAGCGTCTGCCAGGTGTTGATTCTCCGCAGTGCTGGGGGATGGTGTCTTGTAATTGGTTATTTCTTTTAGACTTTTCCACACTGAAGCCGAGTCACTGGAAGAGAATTTAATCATTATTTTTTCAGAATAATTCCTCTTTTCCACTCTGATCTCCTTTTCCAGTGTGAATTTAGCCTGTTTATACAAGACATTACCCCCCTTCCTGTGAGCATCTTCTTTGGCCTGACGGAGCTGTCTGAGTTTTGCAGTGAGCCATGGTTTGTCGTTTTTGTAGGTTAAATGAGTCCTGGTAGGTATGCACATGTCTTCACAGAAACTGATGTAAGATGTTACGGTCTCTGTGAGCTCGTTCAGATCGGTGGCAGCAGCTTCAAAGACGCTCCAATCAGTGAAGTCAAAACAAGCTTTTAAATCCTGCTCTTTTTCATTAGTCCATCTTTTTACAGTCCTTAATACAGTTTAGCTGATTTCAGTTTCTGCCTGTAGGTCGGTATAAGATGAGCCAAGCAGTGATCAGAGAGCCCCAAATTTGCTCGTGGGACAGAGTGATATGCATTTTTTATTGTGGTGTAACAGTGATCCAATATTTTACTGTCTTTGGTGGGACATGTGATGTGCTGTCTGTGTTTTGGCAGTTCACGGGAGAGATTGGCTTTCTTAAAGTCCCCGAGAATGATTAAAACCGAGTCCGGGTGTTGTTGTTCTGTCTCTTTGATCAGATCAGCGAGTTTCTGTAAAATTTAAATTCTTAACTTCTGTACATTGTCACTAACCCACGAGACATTGGTGAAGTTTAGATGATCTCATCATTGTTTTTTTGGGTTTATTACCTTCAAAAGACGGGTCCACGTCTAACCGAAACAGTCACAAACCGAGACCATCCATCATTAGCTTGGTTAGAGTGACAACAGGAAACACATAATCCATATTTGGGGGATAAACAACATTTTTAGAGTACAGTTATATAAGTACAATTTGTTTACATTTTACATACAAGTTTAGTATGTTTGTGGGATGTGTTAGTACCAACACATCACGGTCACTACCGAAAATGTGCAGTCACTATCGAAACATGGGATGTTTTGTCAAAAAATAAAGTATATTGAATTATCAACTAAGATGTTATGATATTGTTTGGTTCTATGCATATCGAAACGAATGAATCCTTTAAAAGCTGTGTGATCAACTTGATGCCTTTTACAAAGAAATATTGGATTCAAAATACAACAAATCTCACACATTAAATTACACTTTAAATATTGTTAAAATTGTAATTGTTATTGATTTACCTCTAAAAACTTAATAGAAAAAAATTAATAGCAAAAAATACATTTACAAGGTAGATGTTAACAAAATCTTTATAGGTCAATATAACCCTTATAAGTCGAATTGGGAAGGACATATGCAAACTTTCTGAAATACACTTGCGAAATTACTGCACAATTATAGAACTGTGTACCGTTAATATTATAACAATTTGCATTCTACAACCTTGTGGCAAAAGTACCAAAAAAAAATTCCAAGACGATTCTTTGCATCCACGCAATTCGTCTCATGTCCCAGTTTACACGGTTTTAGGTCGCGGTTGTTGCTAGGTTTATAATTTTTGCTGTTTTGTGACAGCTGAGTTCTTTTCTACCAATGACCCCCTCATCCTCAGCACATCCACTGATTGTTCACGCATTGTGTATTGTGTACCAGTATATGAGGTCTCTGTGTTCATTTGGTAATTTCTTATTGAGTAGGACATCATTTCTTGAAAGGATCACAGCTGCTCTACTTGCTTACTTACATGCTTCAATAGCATGGCTTTTTTCAGTGATTTTATTGTTTGAGTAAATTTACACACCATGACTGAAATGTACTTGAGCCTTGCGATAAACTTTAATTTTATTAATTAGAAATTTACTCATCAAAACTCTGAACCCTTAAATTTAACTTATCCCTTGCTAATTTAGTAACTTAGTATTAGTTACTTATTCCATAACTTAAAAATATACTTAACAAAATATGAGTGCAAAAACTTCAAAAGAAACATGTAGTGCATTTTAGCTTTTTTTTTTTTTCAGTGAAACTGTGTCATGTTCAGTAATCACTGTGTCCTCATGCCCTGTTCCAGTCTTTGATCAGTTTGCTTATTTATCTAAGTTTGGATCATGGGGTTTGTCTATTTATGTCCACTTGACATTTTCTAATAGCTATTTGGCAGGTAGAGGCAGTTAAACACAAGAGTGCAAAGTCATTAATAGTTCTCTGGGACACTAATCCTGTTGCCTGAATGGGCATAACAAAACCTCTTGGTGTTATCTCTCGGATTAGTTTTATGTAACAGATTAGCCCCGACCTCCACTGTGCAGAGTTGTGAGGTTAGTGTAGCTGGTGACAGCAAAGCTTAATCCTCTGACCTTCCTTGAATACAGACCGTGCATCAGTGTTTTTCATCTCTCTTCATCGCTCCTTCAGGAAGGTCCAGCAACTTCTGCACCTTCGTTTGGAGAGCAGAAAGGTGAGAGAAAACATGCCATGTCTGCATACGGAATCCCTGCCCTCTCTGCCTGCTGAAGGGAGGTATGGAGTCACCTCAGCCCACAGGGGCTCTCAGGGGTCCAGATCCAAGTCAGCTAAAAAGGGGAAGAATGGAGAGAAGGGTTCATGTGTGGAGAGGAATGACAGCGAGAAAGAACAGAGTGTCATCACCAGTGCTGGATGGTTCTTCTCACCTCTCTGGACCCCAGGGGCCAAAACCCAGAGACTGGGATTCAGGATGGGAAAGGAAAGCGAGAAAGTGAAGGCATGGCTGGATGATCATTCAGATTCTGCCAGATCTTACTTTAGCAGTCCTCTAGGTGAGCTGTAACCTGTATCTGTTCTGAGAGAGTATGAAAAAGTTAAATTTTGTGATGTTTTTAGCGTCTGGACCAATCAAACACACATTATATATTTTGTTAGCTAGATTTCACAGATACTTTGTAACACCCCAGGACGCCAGATCAAGACCCTGGTTTCATGGTAACCCGTTACATTTACAACCTTGTGGAATGCGAGCCGGCTCTCATTCTGCTTTCTCCAGAAACAAGGGGTACAAATGCACAGGAGAAATGGACTGTTCTACTAATTAATTCATAGGAAAAACTTTTCTTTGAATGAACACACATTTTCTTCAGGCCATTGAGTATATTATTGCTGTTTTTTATTAATCTGTTGTATTATAGACTATTTTTATTCGTGCTTACGATAAACCACTCATTCATATAACCTTACATATAGCTTGTTTAGTATCTATGAATTCGCCTTCTGATGATCTAAACAAGAATGTATATTATTTGTTGGTACGTAGGCAATATATTAGTGCCCTGAGAACCTTTAGTATTTTCAATCAAAGTTTCAGATACTAAAGTACCATGTTTCCACACAAAGAGCCATAAACTCCACAGGATCTCAAAACGCCCACTTGGGATTCCGGCTTTTCTCATTGGATAAGCCCATCTTGAGAGGCGGGGATCTTCTCTGACCTTAAAGCTGACACACCATGTTACCCGCCCAGTCGGTGGTTCGGTCAGTTGCTAAGATGAAGATGTGAGAAACGCCCCAGGATACCAAAGCTCGTGCCAGGCTCCGGCCTAGTCCTTTTCATTCATCAAGTGATTCTGACTCAAACTAGCTCTTTCTCATCAACCAACTTCAGCAAGATCTTGGGGCCTTAAGATTGCATCAGGAATCTTTTTCAGACATCCGCAAGTATCAAACTTAGTCGATTTAATTTATGCATTAAGTATCAGTTACACTTTTTTTTCAAAGGTGTGTTTGAATTAAGAATCTGATGTTTCCTTCAGGCGTTAGATCTGCTGAATATGTAAATGGTTCCATAAATGTCATTCCTTTTGTCTCTTTCTTTAGTGCTAAACTTTACCCCTTTCCTATACCACGGGGTGTGTGGTGGGAGTGTAGGTGATACCGTCTTAAATAATGTGTGTTTATGTAGTGTTAGACCAGTTTATGTGTTTATGTAGTTAATACAACCTTACTTGTATCACACTTGACGTGTTCATTGTTTCCTCATAACCGGAGTCAATAATCATGCAAATTTACGTTACAAACTTATAGAATTGTACAGTAAGGAAAGTTATTTCCTTTAACCAGGAGATTAACGTTCTTAGAATTTACAAGACGGTTGACCCTGAGTGGTCAGCTAAATATCTACAGTGGATCTAAAATATGAATAGTTAATTATAACTAGTTATGGTTAATTATTCATATTTTCCATGAGCTGATTTGCTACAGATTGGTGGAGGAAATGCGGGTGTGATAAAATGATGGTTATGAGCTTAAACACTGTCAACCTTAAAGTGTGTGCTTGATAGTCCAGGTTAAAATAGGACGTGATTTCAGATGCCCGGTGGTGTCCCTATTTGCTTGCTTGTTGAGATGCAGATAAAGTGGGGTTTGAATTGGTACTGCTATTATAATTGTGAGAGTCTTTATGTATTTCATGCTTAATGGCATCGGTGTGAGGTTAATCTGATTTTAGCAAAGAAACCCTAATTTCAGTATTAAAGCATAAATCTGTCTTGACAAAGCGTAAGTCTGAATCTCAGCTCAGCGGCATGTCCAAACTGTACCATAATGTAATATGCTTTAGTGAAGAAATCACAAAATTGCAGTATTTTTTAAATTTTTTCTTTGAAGAAGAAATCTCAGTACATTTATATCAAGGTAGATGTGAGCGCTGTTCCCCTTTCTACAGCATAAAGGCCTTTTAGTTTGTAATTAGATTGAAGCAATTCATCTATACTTTGACTGTATATATACAAGCCTAGTAACCTGGTGTTCATTACTGTGTTTCACTCGCTGAGTGAAATTAAAGGTGTAATACTGTACTTTAGTACTCATATGTGAGGCAAACATAACTACATATATGTTTAAACCGGTTTTAACTTACAGTAAACCCGTTTTGTAATGCTTTAAACAAGTGCAAGAAGTTTATTGTTACATTAGAGAAGCACTCAACGGAGTGCTTATTTAATGCAACAAGTCTTGAAGGACGGAAAGCACCACGTTCTAAAACTATTACTGTTTAACATAGACAGACATTAAACTGCGTTAATTACACTGGCTTGCATTGGTTACCGTGACAACAACTTTTCACAGGAAGCGCTAACTTCACATAGCTCAACACGCCATGTTGTAAACAAACCATCTGAAGCCGTTAAGCTAACACGACTTAGCATATTTTCATTTTAGGCTAAGCTACCAAATAGTTTTAACAATTAGGGGTTAGCACTCTTAAATTGAAGTTTTTTTTAAATACAGCATGTGTGTATGCATTGTGAAGTAATTTGAATTTAACCTAATCACTGGTTCTGATTTTTCCATTTCTCTTCCTTCTTTTTTCTTTTTTTTTTTTTTCCTTCTTTGTCTATGTTTCTCAATCTTCAATTCGTCTCAGCGAATTTTAACTATCTTAGATGTATCCTTCCCGAATGCTATTGCTTAGTTACTAGTTAATTAATTCTAAATTTAATTAAATCTTAACTGTCTATCGAGGTAAGACTCATTAAGGTATTGGGGTGCTGTGAGTAACACACTAATCACTAATGCTGCTATTTGTTCCCAATACCAGAATGATTCCCTTGTTTTGTTAATAGCAATCAGCTAATTTTAAACCATTTACATGTTATGCCCCCTTTTTGTTCTCTCTGAACCTCAAAAGGGAACCAGAGCATTTCTATTTTTGATTTGTTATCTTTCCAGAAAAAAATAATAAGATATCTTAATCGAATGCGCTCCGTTTTCCTTCTGCTTTTCCCTTTTCTCCTTCATACCTCAGATATTAAGCTTGTTTGGGGAACCGTCAGTAAATTCTTAGTGATAATTTGACAATAAGAGTAGTTTTAAGTCATTAATCAAAACCCTGTTTACGCCCTTTTCCGCAAACATATGCTGACCCAAACCTATATTAGCATTCACACTCTGTTTTGATCTAGTAGTAGTCTCTAGCCCTTACTCTCAAAACAAGTTTGCCAAAATGTTGCAGATGCTCAGACCAACTGCCCAGAATGCAGAACAGAGAGGGCTGGCCAGGCGTCGTGAGGAACACCCCCTTTACCCAGGGCCGACTACCACCTACTGAGCCGAAAGCAACTGTACACAGAGAGAGAAGTGTGTCTCAGACTCAGGACGCGGGCGAGAGTTGTGGCTACAAAAGCTCGCCAAGATCAGCACCCTCCTGGCCACACAACCTCTGGGTCTGAAACAGGAGGTGAAATGTTTCAAGTCAACAGATCACACGGTAGCCCACAGGAACCCCAGCAAATGAGTTTACGGGAGGAAATCCTAGATTTAAAAAGCTCTGACCGCTGCTGGACGCAGAGCCCCTGTAATAAGTAGCCAAAAGGACCTGTAAAGAACACCCACACAAAAATTACTATTAATCAGCAAATTCGAGGCTCTTAGCAAAGTTGCCAGAATTGAGACTCTATCCAGCATCTGAACAACCTTCAATACACGCTTACATGCTCCGAAAGAACTCAGTACTCCCTACGGCGGTCGAAAGATACCAGGGAGAGAACCCCGACTACACCCTCCCCATCCCCATTCAGCGTGCACACTCGCCTCATATTCAACATGCCTAACAAGGTAGAGCAACACTTTCTGCTTAACACTCAGAACAGAACTGTAATACTTTCCAATCATCCCGCAGCGCGCATAGATTGTTGCCGCCCACTCCAAACTTTGACACGCTAGCCCATAAAATCCATGCATTCCCTTGTGGTGAAACACTCAGTTTCCTATTTTATGCAGTACGAGCAGTAATTTAGATCGGTGGAGTCGTTTTAAACATTGCTTTCAAGCAGACCCAGTAATCAATCTTATGTGCCTGTCTCATAAGTTAGTAACTTCTTCACCATGCGCATACCAGTTCCTGATCAAAACCAAATAAAATTATAGTTTGAATGCGCCTTCCTACTAGCAGTAAGAAGTTTTCAGTGCTATAATGTTTTTAAATCGTACGATAAGAAACTATCCTGATTTTAGCGAAGAAATCCTAATGTCTGTGTTAGTAGAGCACAAGTCTATTTTCTGACGACGAAGTCTCGGGATTAGCAGCTCATATAAATGTTACCAGAATGAATCGGTCTGATCTTGTGCGAAGAAATCCCCTTTTTCAGCACTTTGTAGGTGATCTGAGCTATACTCCTCTTTTCATTAATTTAAGGCCTTATTATGTTTTACGTATCATTGTATTTCATTATGACCCGCTCATTTGAAACATTTACGTAACTCTTATACATTTTGAGTTTCCCATGCATGCTCACAGCAATGCAAGTTCTGCTCCACTTGCACCTGATGTAAGCTTGTATTGGTCTCCTAGCAAAACGTGACCCCGGAAGAGCAGACTCTTCCGGTTAATCTGACAAAAGCACCCAATTCACAGACCTGTGTGTAAACAAAGAATTGCGTGTAACTAAAGCTAACTCTTAAGCTAAGCCCTTTACATCAACTGCTAGCCGTTAGCATACGACTAACGCTAGATAGGCATGTAAAGTGTAACTTTCTAACCACACATCTCTCTCCCTCTCTCTCTCCGTCACTCCTGGTGTCACTTCTTGTTGATGCCATCACGGGTCCCTGTGGGACCCACCCACATACTAGGTTTTACTTGTGTTATTGTTTATTTTGTTTTGACTTTATTCTACCTCTTTTTTATTTTATTGCATTTACTTACATTTGTTTAGCACAAATGTAACAATTCAGCGAAATTGATTTGTATTAAATTTAAGATTTAATTAAATCAAATTTTTATTAATTTTTTTATTAGTTTTTTTTTTTTTTTTTTTTTTTTTTTTTTTTTTTTACTTTCCCTTTTAATTTCCTACAGCTCTTAGGACCCCTTTTTTATTTTATTCATTTTTTTTTTTTGTTGTTTGTTGTGTTTTACTTTTACCTTATTTTAGTATTTTCACCATCACCATCGTCGTTTTTGGTTTGGATTACAGTAGTTCGAGCAACTGTTTTTTCCTTAGCGAGTTATACAGGTTATTATTAGCATAATCCCTGTTTCCTCTCTACTTCTCCTCACGCCTCAGTGCCAGGCCTAATACGTTGAAGGGCAGCTACCATTGCAACACAATGTAGGCTAACATAAACCTAGAAACAATTCCCACTGTTTCTTTTTCTTTTGACGAGGTATTTGGTGGGTCCCTGCTAGTTTAGCTAACAGCCTAACCCTAGGGTTATTAAGTCTATTTCAGCATCACACACAAGTTAAACCTGCTTAGCCATATCTCTTAGAAAAAAACTAAAATAGGTAAAAATGTTCCCTTTTTTTTTTCTTTTTTGAGTTCATCTTATTTTATTTCAGTTTCGTCATAGGGACCAAACCCGTGAACCATCAGTAGTATAGCCCGGTCATCAGCTTACCCCTGCTTACGGCCCCTCAACAAAGTTACTCAATCTCTCTCTTTGTGTTCACGAACACAAAATCATAGCATCCTACCTCACTAGCTGCCTCCCACCAGCTAGTCATACCTTACACGGCCTACACAGCCGTTCCCCTTAGAGATAGTTTAACACCTCTGTACGTACCTGCATTTGCCTTGTGTCTCTCTCTATCTGGTGTTCCCACAAGTGTGCCAGTGTTTCGCAGACATTCCACTGACATCCAGCCCTGGCAGCTCACCAGTACCACCTGGACACTCAGTAGAGCACTGTAATGGACATCATTCAGCTCAAAGCAGCCAACGACCTGCCATGGCAAAGAAAGGAACAGCGAGACTGCGACATAAGCGAACACTTGACCAGCATCATCCTCTCCTCGGCCCACACCCTCAAGGGCCTCAGACAGGAGGTATATGAGCTGAAACTGCAAGTCACAGAATTCTGCAGAGATCTGACACCTGCTCAATGAGAGAAAGCATAGAACGGATGCAAAGAACCTCACAGAGTGGTGCGACAGAAGGAAATCACCAGTTTTCACAGAGGCTCTAACAGCTGCTCAACCCCAAGCGCCGCTGGAAAAAGCCATCACACAGGACTTGAAAAGAAAACTGTTTCACACAAAGTCACTCTTAAAAAACAACATATGTGGAACTAAATGAGAGAGACACCACGTCTAAGGCCTTACAAGGCCAGCTGCATTCAGCCAAAGCTGAGGTCCAAACCCTGACTCAGCAAATAAAGAGGAACTTGACATGGTCCAGAAAGAATTTAAACAGTCCTACCGAATGCGCATAGACTTAAGCAAAAGACAGAACATCACGTCGCCAGCAGTGCAAGACCTCCACGCCTGTGCACAGCTACGAAAAGGGGGAAAGGGAGCCAAAGCCTTCTGATTGACACTTCACAAGTCAGCTCCCTGAAAAACTCTGCAGCTGCAACAAAAAAAAAATATTTTTTCAGGCGAACCGAAGCAACGCAAAGAGGTGAATTCAGTGTCACAAATGAAATGAAATATGCTTGCAGACCACAAGGCAAACAGATAGGGAAAACACGAAACAGAACTCCCCCTGGCCAGCAGGCCCGCTCCCCTCAGCCAGAGTTTTGAACCGGCTAGGGGGGGCGGAGCCACTGTCGACACTTAAAAAACCAATCATCAGCCAGCCACAATGGGTGGGGCAAGGACCTTTCCAATGACCTTCAGACACCACACCGTGTGGCCCCACAGACCTCAACGAGCTGGCCAGAGACAACACATTTGGCAACCTAAATACTTTCAGACCCATAGTCTGAACACGGACTGATCGCTGCCACAGACACCAAGCAGGGCCGGCGTGAAACTCCCCATGCTTACTAACACAGACTTTGACAAACTTACTCCAAAACTCACAATTACCCTGGGATGGCGGAGAACACCAGCTGCAAGAAGTCATCTAGGAATTAGGGCCTGCCGCACAATGCCTAATCAACAGCTGCGTAACCTGACACGGAAGGCCTTTAACAAGCACAAGGCCTCCACTAAAAGTGTTTGTCAAACCCCACTGATTCTGAACTTTACAACTCAGAATCCAAAGCGGGCACCTGAAGGCACCCAGCATTGCCACAATGCCAAACCCTTCTACAGAAAGCCCCTAGCCAGAAGAGGACAGAGCCATCACCATTGCAACAGACCCAGGTTCCAGACCAACAACTGGGAAAAGGCATCCTCATCCTGCAAACACAACGGTATGTCCAACAGCAGTCCACCAAAACATCCTCCTCCACACAACGGAGGCAACACAAGGACAGCTGGACACGCCTACATCTGGGTTACAGGAGCTGCTGACACTCGCAAAATAGCTCCTTGAACAAAACTCAACTAAGGAGTACTGGAAGGACAAACTTCTGACTCCTTGCCTGCTGCATCACAGTATCAGGCCCCTCCAAGGGAGGAGTATCCCTTGAAACCGTTCGACACCCCTAGAAGCAGCCAGACAATGTTGGATTGAGCAGTGGGCCCACATGCCCAACAGCGAAAGCGCTACCAACACAACTCAGGCAAGCTCAAGTCGTGCCGCCACAAGAGCCAAGCGACACAGCAAACATCAGATTTCTAGTGACGTTCGGGCATAACAGAGAGCTAACAACCACCTGCTGCTCTCTTGCCATCATCACTAGGTCAGTCTGAATCTCTCTGCACGCTACAAAATCTCCATAACTATTACCTGCAATCCCTGGAACCACCTTCACTCTCACCAGTGAGAGTCTAACCCCGCTGTTCCACATCGTGGGTACCACAGATATCCTACTGGCTAACAGCATCAACAAAACATCCTACCCGGACTAACTCACTTCAGAATGACAGGTGACACAGCCTCGACACCAGCTGCATAAGCTCGAGGACCCACACCACAGCCTACATCACCACAGCGCACCACATGACAGCATCCACCACGGCACCAACAACCAAAAAGCCACCACTGTCTCCCAGCCGTGAGAGGCAGGTGTGTGTTCGATTGTTCTGCACCTTGCCATCGCTCGTTGTTGTCTATTCTATGGACAATAACGTCCGAAAAGGGGGATTTTGTAGCGTCTGGATCAATCAAACACACAATATATATTTTGGTTTTTAGATTTCACAAATACTTTAACACCCCAGGACGCCGAACAGGACCCTGTTTTCATGGTAACCCGATACATTTACAACCGTGTGGAATGCGAGCCGGCTCTCATTCTGCTTCCTCCAGAAACAAGGGGTACAAATGCAAAGGAGAAATGGACTGTTCTACTAATTAAATCATAGGAAAACCTTCTTTGAATGAAAACCCATTTTCTTCAGGCCATTGTGTAAATTATTGCTGTGTTGTATTTAATCTGATGTATTATAGACTATTTTTATTCATGATTACGATAAACCACTCATTCATATAAACTTACATATAGCTTGTTTAGTATCTATGAAATCGCCTTCTGATGATCTAAACAAGAAAGTATATTATTTGTTGGTACGTAGGCAAAATATTAGTGCCCTGAGAACCTTTAGTATTTTCAATCAAAGTTTCAGATACTAAAGTACCATGTTTCCACACAAAGAGTCATAAACTCCATGGGATCTCAAAACGCCCACTTGGGATTACGGCTTTTCTCATTGGATAAGCCCATATTGAGAGGCGGGGATCTTCTCTGACCTTTAAAGCTGACACACCATGTGACCCGCCCAGTTGGTGGTTCAGTGAGATGCTAAGATGAGGATGTGAGAAACGCTCCAGGATACCATAGCTCGTGCCAGGCTCCGGCCTAGTCTTTTTCATTCATCAAGTGATTCTGACTCACACTAGCTCTTTCTCATCAACCAACTTCACCAAGATCTTGGGCCTTAAGATTGCATAAGGAATCTTTTTCAGACATACGCAAGTATCAAACTTAGTCGATTTAATTTATGCATTAAGTATCAGTTACACCTTTTTACAAGGGTTGTTTGAACTAAGAATCTGACGTTTCCCTCAGGTTTTAGATCTGCTGAATATGCAAAATGTTCCATAAAGGCAGAATTCCTTATGTCTCTTCTTTAGTTCTAACTGTACCCTTTCCTATACTCAACTGTATGTTGTGTGGTGTTATGTGTATTTTAGACCGGCTAATGTGTTTATTAGTATGTTCGACTGGTTAAAGGTTTATGTAGTGTATAAAACCTTACTTTTATCACACGTGACGTGTTCTTGTTTCTCATAAACCGATTCCATAATCATGCGATTGACGTTACAACGTTATAGAATTTTACGTCAAAAGTTATTTTTTTCCTTGTAAACTCAGGAATTAACGTTCTTAAAATGAACAAAAGACTTTACCCCTGAGTGGTCAGCTACATAGCTAACAGTGGATCTACAATATGAATATCATTATAACTAAGTTATGGTGCATTCTTTCATATTTCCCCTGAGTGATTACGCAATGTGAGCATTTTTTGAATCACTTTTTTTTATTCTTCAGGCTTAAGTTAACATTGTCCTCCAGTACAGTAGTTTACACCATCTAAGAAAACTGTTGTACATACCCACGATTAAGTTCTTTGTGGTGCTGGATAAGACCGCAGATAAAGACATAGTGCTTATAATATAACGACGTAGGTAAGTCCTCGGCTTAGTATTTCAATTATAGATATTATAGCATACTTATATTATATATTAAAGTTTTTGAAGAAGGTTCTGCTTACTCCCTCGGCTTCTGTATTTATAATCAAATTACAGTAATATTTGTGAGATATTACAGACAATTTCAATAAGTGTTTTCTGTTTCATATGCATATAAGTTATTTCAGTGATAGCGAAACTGATTTTAAAGCAAGCCCTACTGTCTTCTGTCACATGTTCCTTCAACACCTCATTAACACCTGATTTTCCTTCTTGCTCAAGACCCATTTTTCATTACATCCGTGTAAACACATGAAGGTTTATTTTAAAAAAGCTGCTTAAAATTTGTTTTGGTGGAATTTTTTTTTATTGACCCTTGCTTGTTAATTTGTTGACTTAAGATACTGTAAATTTATGTATGTGGTGTTGTGTCGTATACTTATCTATCTATATCTATAACTAAGATTTTAGTTCATTTTGTTACAACACTTTTGTATAATGGACATTTTTTCGTATACTATCGTTACTAACAAGCTTTTTGCTTTTTAATTTCATTAAGGAACAGAGCCTATGCGGAGTAATATCTTGACAATAGCTACTTTTTCCATCATATCAGGTTTTGCTGTAAAAAATTATTGAAATTGAAGGAACCATTACGGAAACCTTCTCTCTGAGAAACAACCATAAATGTGCCCTGACCCCACAAAATCGTCAAAGGTCAGATTTCTTTTTTATTAAAATTTATATCACTTTTCCATTGATGTATGGTTTTGTTAGGATGGGACAATATTTGGCTGAGACACAACTTTTGAAAATCTGGAATCTGAGGGTGAAAAAATCTAAATATTGAGAAAATCGCCTTTAAAGCTGTCCAAATGAAGTTCTTAGCAACATGATCTTTACTTAATATCCTAATGATTTTTGGCATAAAAGAAAAATCGATCATTTTGACCCATACATTGTTTTTTTGGCTATTGCTACAAATATACCCCAGCGACTTGAGACTGGTTTTGTGGTCCAGGGTCACAAATGATCTCACAGACAGCAAAAATTCTGGCTTAATTTAGTATGAATTTCTATTTAAATTTGGTCTGGTGGATCAACAACATGCTGACCACCCATGCTGTCTTTTTTTGACAGGGATGGCTTTATATTATATATTTTAGACATAGCTGTTCCCAAAGTATTACATTGCCTTTTACCCTCTGTTTTGTCTCTTCTCTTCTTAGACATTGGACGCACGGCTGTGTAGAAAGACCCCAAGCTGCCCAAACCCTCATAACTGAGCCAAGATCTAGGTTGACTATTCTTGGCAGACGCAGGGTTTCCCACCCCCTGTGTGGGCCCTCTCGAGGACATGTGCACCCTGCCACAATGGAAAGACCACACTCCTGCCTTTCTGTCCATCAGATCGATGATCCTGTGTGTCTGGATCGGGCCGGGGGTTGTTCTCCTCGATCACTGCAGTCTACATACTTTCCATTTTCACCTTGTGTGTCAAGGTCAAAGTGTTTGCCACATTCTCGGAGCTCCACAAGACCAGCAGGACAGTGTAAAATAGGCGAGTCCTGTAACTTCATGATGCGACTCTTTGGTGGTCTGATTAGACCTCTACAGAACAAAATCATCTGTCAGATCCTACAGCACCTTTCTGAGATCACTCAGGCCCAGCGCTGCTGTCTCTCCATGACAACGGTGGACAAAACAGGTGTAAAGTGTTTGGGTCCTCTCTTCCAATCAGATGAGGAGTCTGTCTACGGTTACACACTGGCAGAGTGGGACAAGTGCTTTATGGGATACGTGGTCAGCACTGGGAGGCCACTTAACATCAGCGATGCCCGTGAGGTAATAAATGAGGGGTGTTCCGTGTCAAGTCTAATCTGGCCTCATAGTCAGTTTAGGTCACTGGTGGACTGAGGTCCAGGATTCCCCTTGTAACAGAAACACTAAGATTAAGATTACTCAGGCTTTCCAGGACTGACCTGAACTAATTCTTTGTCCTAAAAATAGATTGAATTTTAATTCAAGGTGCTTTAAGTTTGCCATAATGTGCCAAGTTATTCAGAGCTTATCTTTTAACAGTTTGATCTGAGGTGACTTCAAAGATCTTACTGCACTATTCAATAGTGGCAAATGTGTAAACAAATAAATATTTATGATAATGTAATTCCAAAAATGAAAACAGAAATCAAAGTGTTAGCTAAACGTGTTTGAAAATGAAGATGAGGATGAGTGGTCTTGCTTCGATAAAGTTGAATATCTTAAATATAGTGTGCTGCCATTTAGATTTCAGTATTGTATTTTTTTTATGGATGCACTGATATTAATAAACAGCCAATACCGATGTATAGCCGATGGCCCATAAATGACAGAAATGTTTTGTCTAATTAAATTAAAATTAAAAACTAAAAAATTAATTATCTTAAATGCTACAATTGAATTTATGCACCACAAAATAATGCATCCAAGTATGATAAGACGATAAACCGTAAACTATATTACTTTCTAAAAATTAAATATTAACCACTATGTATTCACTATTACAACTCCTAATAAAGGATATCAAACAAAAAAAAAACCAACTCATTTTAATGCTACACGAAAAAACATTTGATGTTGGAATTACTTAATTTAATTACTTAATTTAATAATATGAATTTGAAAAGGTAGAACAGATTGAAATTATATTTTCTTGTAAAACATACTCCAATAATCTTTATCTTATTTACAGTTTCAAAAAATTATGTTTTACAGTGGCCAATTGAATTTAGGCCTTGCTACATTGCAGTATAATGTGAAAATGGAACATCATTATGAGGTTTGATGAAGATTACATTTAACAGTGTTATATACTGAACATTACTTTTAAGTGAGCATTAGATGATGGCAAAGGTAATCTCAGTGTATAAATTGAAATGGGTCACTCACAATCAATATTTCATTGACCTACCCAACTAATTAGAAAAGCGTAACGTCTATATATACAATATTCAATCATACCTATTTTTTTGAGATTAGAGCGCATGGAAGAGGGAGAGATTGTGTGTGTTTGTGTGAGCTCTTAATATTATACTTCTAATTATACGCTTTGGGACATGTGCGTGGGAAGGGAAATCCTTCCCTAATCTAAGCTTTAAACCCTGATTTGACACTGTGACAGAATGTGAGCAGAGAAGAAAGAGACAGAATGAATAGCAAAGATAGTAATATGTGCTTAACTGACATTTCTTCTCTCAGAAGCCACTTAATTCTTATCTTTAGGCCTCTCTATGTTTCCAACTCTGTTACACCTCTGAAATTTCTCACATTTGCCTGTGCAAACAGCCATAAAACAACATACGCTGTCATCACCTCAGAGATAACATAGTGATGCAAGTTTTTAAATTGATGTGGTTTACTAAATCACCTGAATGATTGATTTTAACTGTGCTTTTATAGGATCCAAGATTTCAGATTGAACTGTACGAGAGGGAAGAGGACAGACCCAAAAGTATTCTAAGTGTGCCTATCCTGAACCACAAAAAGGAGGTTGGACAATCCTAGATTATCCATTAATATATTATCATTATGTTATATGCCCAGATAAGCTTTAGTACCATTAACAATACTGATTGTATATATTTTTTACATTATATTTATATTTGTGATATGACATTGTCTGTTAAAGAAATGGTCCGTTGTATATTGGCAGGTTATAGGTGTTGTCATGGCTGTAAACAAAAGCAGGCCAGGCACATGTGTAGGCAGCTTTTTCTCAGAACAAGATGAGAAAGTGAGTATTTGTCATAAATAAAGATAATCTGAAATTAATCAATAATCTGAAATTCAATAATATTGAGCACATGTGCATTTTTCATCAGTAGGCATAGTGCATTGAGTATGAATTCTAGAAGAATTGTATGTGGCAGGCCACATATCTATAATAGATAACTAATGCTTTTTTTTCATGTGACTTGAGTGAGTCAAAGAATGAGCCATCTTTTTATCTCTAGGTGCTGTCGTCACACATGGTGTTGTTTGGACTGATCCTGGAAAACAGCCAACTGTGTGAAAGTTCTGAACAAGAGGAGCAAACGCAACCAGGTGTCACGCAGACGTTCGCTTAGACACTTTATCTAAAGTGACTTACTTATCTAAAATGATTCTTCTGAAGAATACATAACATGCTTATCACAAATAACTTTTTCTCTAGCTTGAAATAAGATACTTTAACAATATTATGTTAAAACAGAAAAGACACAATTTGCAATACAACCGCATGGGAAAAAAAACATAATTTGCAACTTTATCCTTAAAAATGACTGTATTGGGAAAGTAATGATATCAGATACTGTATGGGGTAATAATATGGTACTAAGATATATGTAGAAACATTCACCATAATGAATGATTAACTTACATCCTACTTATAATTGTGCATTTGATTGACAGGTACTTTTGGAATTGGCCCAACTGGTGTCACATGACTACCCCTCTGTGGATGACATGCTCAGCAAACTGGCTGCTGTCATCCTGTCAATTACAAAAGCACAATTCTGTACTGTTTTCATCTCAGACGACAGCTCCACGGTAGTACAAGAATGAATCAAATTATGGACAATGATTAGTTGTTAAAACAAAAAGGATGCTGTATTTGTTTATTGGTAACTTTAAAGCATGAAGCTCATAAAATTCTTTTAATACTGACCTACTAAAAAAACATCTGCACTTGATACTAAGAGATCTGTGTTTTTTGTTGATGTCTTGCAGGGGCCTTTCTCAAAGATGGTCCATATAGAGCATAAAGAAAGCAATTGCTCTGACCAGTGTTCTACAAGGTAAATAAATGTAAATTTATAATTTGATCATAATATACACAAAATAACAAGTACCTATTTTTTTAAGCCAATGATGTTGAAAGTCACATAATAATAGTGTTCAGTATTGCTCTTTAATACTAACAAACAAAAAAGGTATAAAACATTCTGTATTCATATGCAGAGGTGTAAAGAGTACCTAAAAACCATACTTGAGTAAAAGTACAGATACCTTACAGAGAAAATTACTCCACTACACGTTACAAGTCACCCATTCCAAAACAACTTGAGTAAAAGTCTTAGAGTATCTGATTTTAACAGTACTTAAGTATTTTACTTATACTAAATATAGGCTTAAATTCAAAGATGCACTAGTCAAAGAGACATGCCAGTGATAAACTGTAACGTTGTGGAGAAGCTGCGGAAAACAGGCAGAGGCAAGGATCTATGTGCTGGTATTTAATGGAAAAACTAGAACAAACAACAAGCCAAAAAAACAAAAACCAAAGGGAACAAAGAACAGAATGACTGGCAAACAGACAACCATTACATTCAACAACTCACAAGGAACTAAAGAAAAACTAGGGCTATATATACACACAGGGGGCTAACAAGCTTAACAAGATAAGACACACCTGGGGAGACTCATCAAGGGGAACCAATGAACAAACGGACTACAAACTGACTACAAACACCACGGGAGACAGGAAGTGACATAAAAGTCCAGGGCAAGGCACAGAGAGCATGAAACAAAAACAAGAAAGAGTTGATTTGTGCGGAGAGCAATCACGTTTATTTTCTAAAACCAAAATAAAACTGAACACCTCAAGATTACGAAACAAACCAAACAAAAAACAATATCTTTCAAAAAGGTCTCTTCAGTATAATGGATAAATAAAATAATGCAGTGGATATGCTGGTTTGGGCCTCATTGCTAGCTGCAGTCATATCCTCATCTCATATATAAAACACCTCTGATTCACAAATATTTGCTAAGGAACTCGCATTCACATAAAGTAGCCTTGTTGACAAGTTTGGGTGAGTAAGGGAAAAACGCACAAGATGCAGTACTTTCAGTGACCTGTAAAAGGCAGTATCACGTCTTTTGTAGCAGAAATAAACTGCTGCAGAAAAAGCTAGGTCCATGCAAAATGTAATGTGTAACTGCAACACTCATTTCAAATGTAGTGGAGTAAAGAGTACAGATACTCATTCAGAAATGTAGTGAAGTAAAGAGTAAAAGTTGCTAACATCTTTGATACTTAGTACAACTACAAAGTAACTGAAAAGATACTCAAGTACAGTAACTAAGTACATTTACTCCAATACTTTACACCTCTGTTCATATGTACATATATAATGAGTTTAGCCTAGTTAAATGTGTAACTGTAATCTTTAGGGATTATGACAGCAATGGCATCAGCTACATGTATGCCATGCATGTGCGAAACTCCATGGAGACGCTGAACATTATCAACAGACCTGTAAGTTTATCTGATTAATTCACTTTATCACTTTGCTAATTATATATTACCCATAACACATAGTGCTGGTATATATATATATTTTTCCTAATGAATTGATTGTGATCATATGGTCATGCAGAATAAGGCATTCATATGTGCATTATAAGTATCAATAAACAACCAATATGCTAGTAATATGCATGCTAATAAGCAACTAGTTAATAGTGAGAATTGGTCCCTTAACTAAACTGTTGCCTCTTTTTTTCTCCAAGGCCCAGATTTCTAATGTCTCTCAGATCAGGAGTTTGATCGGCACACCTCTGAGAGGCAAACAGAGAGATAATGGCATAGGTAAATATCCACAGTCTAGTGTTGATCCAACAAACCAAAGCTCTCAGTCATCATGCTTTCCCAAAGGATTTTTTTTGTTTCAGACTTTTCTCTTTTATAGCTCATATTATAATATATTGCATACAGTAAAAGTATAGTGCTATGCATTTAACATGGAAAACATAATTCAGATCATTGGGTTTTGAAAGAATTTGAGAAATTTCATACTGACTTTTGATCTTAGAAAACATGTCTCCATTTGCTCTCTTTTGAATCTCACTGATGCAAACAGATCTAATTTGTTATTTTACTTGGTTTAGATACAAATAGAGGCCATTCTGTGCATCTTTACAGGAATTTAGAGGGTTGATAATGACATTAGTATGAAAATACATTTTCTTCGTATAGGTGTGTGCCAGCTAGTCAATAAAATGGCTTTCACTGAGACAGAAGTTTTTAGTCGAGCTGATGAGCACCTTCTGGAGGACTTTGCGGTGTACTGTGCTCTAGGATTACAAAAGTTCAATGCGCAGCAGAGGGCAGATAAAACCAGAGCAAAGCTGGCTGTGACTAAAGAGGTAGGAAATGCCATCATATTCCTTTTGAGTCACTGGAAATCACTTCATACTGTAAGAATAATGAGTAAGTGATCTGAATACTGACTCAACAATCACACAACACCAGGATTGATTTACACAGGAAAATCTAAAATTTAAAAGTTCTACAGCAATAAACATACATTGTTTTTCTTTTTCTATTCACACTGTGTATGTATGGGTGTGTGTATGTGTGTGTGTGTGTATGTGTGTGTGTTTGCACCTATAGGTCTTATCTTATCAAATCTCTGCTTCACAAAAGGAAATTGATGCATTGGAGGTAACCATTCAAAAACTCTCTTTTTAGTACTTCCTTTTAATTTTCTTTAAAAAGTACCTCCAACCATTCTACATCTGCACATGACTGAATTAGCTTAGTCAAACTGTTGTGCAACTGCATTAAAGCCTGCGGATGTTGATGTGACAGAATTTGCAACTTCCTGTGGATAGAGCATAGTCTTGTGTATGTTTGTGGTTTTGTCAGCTGCACTTGAACACAGTAATTTTTTTCAATGTGTCATTTGTAAGTCTTAAAAATTTTCCCACTTCCATTTACTTTCCTCTCCTCTAGGAGGCCGTCATCCCATCAGCAGATGCCCTCTGTTTACTGGATTTTGGCTTCAGTGATTTTGATATGTCCCAGATTGCCATGACTCAGGCCGTTGTGCGCATGTTCCTGGATCTCAATTTGCCCCAGGATTTCAGTGTTGACTACAAGGTTTCTGGTTTAATCCTGCTTGGCTCTTCTAGCTAACGTCACTAACAATCCAGCTTTGAGTAATACTTTTGTGTAAGATGTGGATCTAGAACTGGTATTTCCTTTTCTTCTTCAGACACTGTGTCAGTGGGTTTTGAGCGTACAGAAGTGCTACAGAAGCAATGTAGTCTATCATAACTGGAGTCACGCATTGCGCACAGCCCAGTGTATGTTTGCCATGCTGCAGACAAAGGAACTAAAGGTCAGAATTATAATCTGTTGATAAACAACTTGTCCCAATCTTTTAAACTCAGCAGTGCACACTGGGTTAATAAATTAAAAGGTTTATTCTGAGAAAAGTGGATTAAGCAAATTATTAGTTAATTAATCCCTGTCCTGCCAAATCTCTGATATTTCATTGCCCTCACATTCGGTGTCATTCCAAGCTTGCTTAATCTCTGATGTTCTTTAATCCAGAGTAATTTAAGCAGTCTGGAGGTTCTTGCTCTCATGATTGCCAGTCTGTGTCATGATCTGGACCACAGAGGAGTAAATAACTCTTACATAGAGAGGTAAACTACACTACACCAACCACCACTGTGCTAAAGAACATTCCTTGGTGTTATTATAAATATCTGTCTACTATAAAGTATAGTGTTACACTGGCCTAACAAGTATTTGAACGTGTTTAAACATGTATGAATGCCATTGTTATTTATACAAGGCCATTTATACTTTTTAAAGTGTGGCAAGCACTTTTTGGGGCCACTCTGTAGTGCTGTGTCAGTATTTGAGATGCCACACTATGATTTCTAATTAATAACTACTTGAATAACTATTTAAGAGAACATAATACCTATACATATTTAAACATTGTTTCTTTGTAAATTGCCTTAATATTTTGTATCGGTAAATTACGGTTTAATAAATAGATACAATCTGTTGTGCATTTTTGACCCCCTATTTTTATTCTCTTTCTCTCTTTTCCCCTTTCTTCCTCTCTCTTTGTCTTAGGAGTAACCAGCCACTGGCACAACTGTATGGTCACTCGTCTCTGGAGCACCATCATTATGACATGTGTCTTCTCATTCTCAACAATCCCGTAAGATCCATCCATCCATCTATCCATAAAATCCATTCAATTCATCCATCCATCTTGTTGTCCAATCATCCATCCATCCATCTATCATTCACTCATTCATCTATCCATCCATCCTCCATCTTTCCATAACATCATCCATGTTTATAGCATCCATCCTTTCATCATTCACCCATCCATCTATCCATCTTTCACCCATTCATCTATTCATCCATCCATCCATCCTCCATCTGTCTATAACATCATCCATCTATTTATAGTATCCATCCATCCACCAATAACATCCATAAATCCATTCATCTTGTTGACCAGTCATCCATTCATAGCATCCGTCCATTGCATCCGTCCATTGCATCCATCCATTTATAGCATCCATCCATCCATAGCATCAATCTTTAACATTCATCCATAGTATCCATCCGTTCATAGCACCCATCCATCCATAATATCCATCCATTGCATCCTTAGAATTTGTCCGTCCATCCATCTGTCTGGCGTCCATTTATCTCAGTATTCATAAGTTTATGAATCCATGTCCATGCACAACTGTTTTAAACCCCTCAATATTCTTTTCTCTCAGGACAGTCAGATGCTCAGCTCGCTCTCATTGAATGAATACAGGGCCTGTGTGCAGATGATTGAGAAGAACGTTCTTGCAACAGACCTTGCTATCTACATAGAGTAAGCATTAATCCTTTTCCAGTTCAAGCTGTAAACACAGCAGTTCACACAAAATACGTTAAAACAGAATTATCAAAATTGTATTAATTTTATGTGTTTGTTTATCTTTAGGAAGAGAACTAAGTTCTTTAAACTTGCTCAGAGTAACAGCTGTCTTTGGACAGACGAAGGACACAGAGAACTGCTTAGGTAAACATATACAAACATCTTTTTGAAGAATATGCACATTAATGCATGATATTCACACATTCATTAAAAAAAATTATTAATAAAAATTTTATTTCACCTGACCCACATTCTCATTCAAACTAACAAAAATATACATATATTTCTTATACTGTCTTCTTCTAACAACACATACACTCTATACATTTTTTGTCTACTTTTATCTGCTCTCGTTAGATCTAACTGTAACTGTAAGTGCAAGAACAGGAAACTTTCACCACATTTGTTTGCTCATGACCACTTCCTGTCTCTATATTAAAGGGGTCATATGATGCGATTTACATTTTTCCTTTCTCTTTGGAGTGTTACAAGCTCTTGGTGCATAAAGATGATCTGTAAAGTTGAAAGACTAAAGTCTCAAATCCAAAGAGATTTTCTTTATAAAAGTTAAGAGTCAACCACGCCTACCTAAAATGACTTGTTCTAACACGCCCCCACATATCTACATCAATATGTGGAAATATTAGCATAATGCACCCAAATGTTCACGCAAAGAAAGAAGGCGTAACTTTTATTCTCGCTGTAGTTTTGTTGCCGCTGCCGCCATGTCGTGAAGGTGCTGTGTGTTTCGTTGTGAAAGCGAAACTACTTTGTTTGACCTTCCAAAAGAGGACGATATCCGCTTTGTCATGCCTGGAGCTGATCCGAGCTGGTCGCTGAGGAAATACATAAACTTCGCGCTGTGGATCGCCGAATCGGCTTTCAGCGGAGTACAGCCCGGGGTCGTCACATGCTGTTGCCGCACGCCCGCCGGCCGCTCCTTCATCAAATCCGCAAGCCGCACCGTTCTCAAGCCCCCGGCCGGTTCCTCACTCAAGTCCGACGCCGCGCGCCTCTACTCTAAGGCGCTACCGTCCTCCGCTCACAGCCGTCCGTGTGTTGACTCTGTGTGTGTTTGTTGTTAAAAGCAAAACTACTTTTTTTGGCCCTCCAAAAGAGGACACGACTACTAATCAGTGGTTAAGTTGTATTTACAACACTGTTCCAGAACAGTTCACCCAATATTCCGATGTTGTCCAACACATTTATGGGGGACTGTTTCCTATCCCGGAGAGTAGACTACAATGCCGGCTGTTCTGCCTCACAAACTGTAAGTACGTTTTTATATTTATATAATTTGCCACTGACGGTTCAAACGCGAGTTTTGAGCAGTGTATAGTAGTGCTTGTTGTTTGTCATTTCTCCGTTCAAAATGCAGACATGGTTTTATGTTTTACGCGGCGCGATGCAACGCAACGCGTAAAAAGACAGTATAAGTCATTATAATCCGTAATTATGTCCCCACTGGATGCAACAAATGCCTCGTTTATAATAGGTTTTAATGTTTTTGTCTCGTCGCTCAGGCCAGACAGGGCATCACAATATGGTAAAGGACGTAACATTCCGTCACACGCTTGAGGAATTCGGCCAATCACAACGCACTGAATCGCTGGCCAATCAGAGCAAAAAAAACACCTCGCTTTTCAGACTGATTAGCTTTGTAAAAATCGACGTGTTTTAGAAAGGCGTGGTATAGAGGAGAAACAATAATGTACTTTTTGTGGAAAATAATGTGTTTTTTTAACCTTAAACCACATAAACACATTTCATTACACCAAATACACAAAATAATGTTCTTTTTAGCAACATCATATGACCCCTTTAACGGATGTTCTTGATCTAAATAGGTCAATGCTAATGACAGCAAGTGACATATGTGCAATAACCAAACCATGTGCCCGTTCAGGGCAAGCGGGTGAGCAATCTCCCCCCCCACACACAACACACACACACACACACTCTCTCTTTCTCTCACACACACACTCTCTCTCTCTGACACACTTTCTCTCACGCACACACACACACACACACACAGAAACACACACTTATATACGCACATACACAAATTTCTCTTTCTTTCTCTTCACTTTGGCAGATTGCTGAACTTGTAGCGACAGAATTTTATGCACAAGGAGATAGAGAAAAGTATGAATTAAATATTCAGCCAATGGTAAGTCTGTAATTCTATAACTTAAAGAGTTCTTTCTCTGCTTGTTTACTTTATTACTTTTTTTGTACAGGAAGACATTATATTTAAGAGGGAGGGAGACATTATTTTGTAGTCCTTTTTTTTTTTTTTTTTTTTTTTTTAACAAAATGTTAAGGTGTGTTGTTTAATCAGAAGTTTTATATCAAAGGTTGAATCTCTTTCTCACAGCACGTGATGGACCGTGAAAACTCCACTCGTTTACCTCACATGCAGGTTGACTATATTGATGGGATTTGCTCTCCGCTGTATGAGGTGAGGGCTTGTCTGCACACATCCTGTTAGAAATGTGTGTCAGTATGTGTGTTTAAGTGAATAAGAGACATTTCTGCTGCATGCCTTTGTGTTGCAAAAGAAGCATTCAATCTGTACTGTTTCTGTATTTTTCCTTCTTTTCCAGGCCCTGGCCAGCATTTGTGAGTCCTGGTCACCTCTAAAAGAAGGCTGCAGAAGGAACAGAAAACATTGGCAACAGCTGGCAGATGGCGGAGAGGAAGAAGAAAGGATAAAAATGAAAGGAAAAACAGATGGAGAAAGGGAAGAAGCAAGTTAAAACTATGTAAACTCTTGGTGAACCACTTATAGAGTGGACCAGCAAGACTCAAAGTCTTATCTGATATTCAGATTATTACTTTATATGATGAAATTAAAACCATTAAGCATGATAGCAAGATATGATTTATAGCCCTCACTCTCTGGCTGCCAGTCAACACTAAAGCAAAGAAAACAAGGAAAAAGAAGAAGAATTTAACAAAATAGTTCAATAATATGAAAGAGATGTGATTAAATACACACTCTTGCATTGTTGGTTTACCTATATCAACGCTGGTATACCGTAGTCCAAAACAACCAGTCATGCCCATCTATACTTGCCATTCTTGATTTTCAAAGGAGCCACAGAATTTATGTGAGAAATATCAAAAATTACTCAAGAGTAGTTATTGGTTGGCTTTGTCACACTAGTGAATCATTACTACATAATTTTATAGTTAATTAATTTTAAATCAAAATTCAGCATTTTGTGTTAAAGGGATAGTTCACCCAAAAATTAAAATTCTGTCATTAATTACTCACCTTAATGTTCCAAACCCAGAAGAACTTTGTTCATCTTCGGAACACAAATTAGGATGTTTTTTATGAAATCTGATAGCTTTCTGACCCTCTATAGACAGCAATGTAACTGAAATGTTCCCAGGCCCAGAAACATTACTTTTTGGGTGAACTATGCCTTTAAGTTGTTTAGACAAGGAAGCACAACTTTTATTTTATTTTATGGAATAATGTTCATGTTCATTCCTCATAAAGGATTCATTTGAATTAAGTTCATGAGCTGGTAAAACTGAAAAGCTAGAAACATTGTTTATAAAATAATTTCTAACAATAAAGTGTTTTATTATAAAACATAATTAATGTATGTTATGTTTTTTAGAGCAAACTAATATTGTTGTCTTGGTAACAATTTAGATTAGGGAACACTATTCACTATCAACTATTTGCTTATTAGCATGCATATTACTAGCATATTGGCTGTTTATTAGTACTTATAAAGCACATATTAATGCCTTATTCTGCTTGACCATATTCTAGATCCCTTAACTCTAACCAATACCAAAACATAACTATTACAACAGCTAGCTTACTTACTATCAATAAGCAGCAAATTAGGAGTTTATTGAGGGAAAACCCTTAGTTAACATTGGATGTGTTCCCTAATCTAAAGTGTTATCATTGTCTTTATTTGATTTATTGCTATCCACATTGTCTATTGCACGTTGTCCTGTTAATCAAAAATCACAGCCATGAATATTTGCTGTAATATGCTGAAATGCTTGTCATTGTTCAACGTGCAATGAAATTAGCAGCAGATAACGGGGGGGTGCCTGACGGTGCAACAGAATGGTGTTTTCTCTTGATGTGGTCACAAGTCTTCACGTGACCTGTGGCAAAATGTGCAGACTTGTGCATATACATGCTTGCCAGATCTACCTTTCAAACCTACTCAGTACATGCAGGGCAATGCTCTGGGAGACTAACAGCAGAACAAGTTGCTTGCACATATAGATAAAAACCAACGTTCACTTTTTATAGAACGTTCAAATCCCCTTCACCATTACCTTTTTTTACCGTTTAACTAAGTTCTAAACATAATTTGCATTTGTATTAATTTTCATAATTATAACTAATGGAATAAATGTTATTATAAAGTGAAAGACACATTATCTATGAAATGCATTATATAGTGTTTTCTTCCTATAATAACCCAAGATCTAGTCCAGTCACCTTTATTTATATAGTGCTTTATACAATACAAATTGTGTCAAAGCAGCTTTACAGTGTCAACCAGACCAAGTGTTTGTCAATAATGCAAGAGGACAATATCGTCATTTTTTTTCAGTTAAAGTCAATTCATTGATTATTCAGTGATGTCATCATCAGTTCAACTCTCTTCCAATAGTGTCTGTGCAATCAGTCAAGCATCCCCAACTAAGCAAGCCAAAGTTGGCAGTGGCAAGGAATCAAAACTCCATCTCGATGACAGAAATAGCTAGAGAAACAAAACTTGGGAGAAACCAGGTTGCATTCTGGTTCCGTTTTCCCTCGACCGTATGAAACCAAAAGCAAAAAAAAAAAAAATGGCGTGGTTTTAATTCCAGGCTGCAACACAGGTCAGATTGAGCAAAGGACTCATTTGGTTCCTGTGGTCTTGTCCCGATGGCCATCTAGTTGACAAGGTCTTCACAGGGGATTTGTCTTTGGGGCGCATATAGTTGACATGGCTCAGGCTGACTTCTCATTGCTGTCCATCATCTCTAGGGTGCTGATCCACCATCTTGTCTGGCATATGAGGACTGATCTAGAGGCTACTGTTGGCCCATCGGATAATAATAAAATCCAAGTTAAATTAGCGTAGCTGCCTCTTTTACGCTGTAGCGAGTGCTCTGGTGTTAGGGAACTGGTTCCCGTTTCCGGTTTGACTTAATTAGGCAGAGTCCTAACATTCCTTTAAACCGTATTTGAATTCCATAGACTGTTATAGTGTGTTTTTGTGTAGCCAGCAGAACCGTGAAGGACTATAATGTGATATTAGCTATGATATGTTATGATATGAGTTAAACCATTTAGGGCTTTATAAGTAATTTAGCAAGTTTTTTAAATGTATCTGATGTTCAATAGGGAGGCAGTGTAGAGTTGACAGAACTGGGCTAATATGGTCAAACTTCTTGGTTCTAGTAAGAACTCTAGCTGCTGCATTTTGGACCAGCTGGAGTTGTTCATAAGCGATCAAATCAACCTCCAATAAGCTTACAATACTCTACCTTGGGTCATGAATGCATGAATGAACTTTATTCGCTTTTCCATTGAGCGCATAGGTCGTAATTAATACATTTTTAAGAATAAAAAAAATAATTTTTACAGTGCTAGATTGCTAGCAATATTGCTATGAAATCTATGCTAGATATTGCGAGAGACATTTTTTCGAAGAAAAAAATCAGTTTTACAAAAGCTAGATTGCTATCAAAGATTGCTATCAAATAGTAACCAGTTTCCTACTGAGGACAAATAATTAACAGAGCAGCCATCAGTGTTAGACAGTGTTTAGGTTATTACCTTCAGAGGTTTATTGGTCATAATTAAACCTCTGTTTTTTTTTTCTTCCAGAAATTTAGCAGTACGTAATTACCTCTGTTTTCCCCCCCCGGAATTTAGCAGTAGGAAATTACTAGACATCCAGTTTTTTATATCAACTATGCATTACATTAGTTTTTCAAATTGGTATGTTTCAAAGAAATATAGAGCTGAGTATCATCAACATAACAGTGAAAGCTAACACCATGTTTCCTGATATTATGTGAAAAGCAGCAGTCCTAGGACTGAGTCTTGTGGTACTCCATACTGTACTTGTGATCAAGACCCAAGAGTGAGAGGAAATCCTGTTTACAACAGTTAAATCTTATTTGGTCAAAAAGAAGTGAAGTGATCTCCAAGCCTTATATTATTTATAAATGTTTTTTTTTGTGTTTGCTATTTTTGTTCCATTAAACCCCTGCTAGCCAGTGTGTAAAAATGAATCACCAGGTTTTTTGGAAGTGTTGAATGAGATCAGTTTTAGTTTCTCCTTTATAATCTATGTGTGTTTAATATATATATATGTTGTGAGTTTGGAGGAATCCGTTTTGCAAGAAAAAAAAAAAAGACAAAATTAGTACATACTTACATATAAAAACAAATGCTGCAAATTATACAAAATCATTTTATTAAAAATATAATAAATAAATACATAAATATAAATACAACACTCAACACTTATGTGAACAACACTCAGTATTGAACAAACTGTTTTAAACATAAATAAAAATGTAGGACTGTGCCCATCGGTACAGGTTAAAATGTCAGATGTGGCCATATCATTCATATCTTCATTCTCAACTTCACAGATGACCTTGACATTCATGGGGCTTTGCTGCAAAACAAAAAGGTATTTATTATAATAACATGGTTATTTCCTTGACAAATATGATGAGACCTGATACTTGTACTTTTTTATAACTTTGGACATCTCAAACACGTGGTGAGGGTTTGCTGACACTTACTTGGCAATGATCTTCTCAATGACCTTCTTAACCCAGGGTGCAGTAGGGTCCAGACAGATCTCTTTCCCAGATATCTTCAGGGTGGCACTGTTAAAAATAAGGAGAAAACCCAGTAAGAACCCTATTTGTGAAGTTACTGCATTAATCTGGATCATTATGTATTAATTCTGAGTTTGTAATTTGTAAGTGTTATAGCATTACTAGTGTGAAACTCACATGATCTCTGTGTCTTTACAGTGTGAGCTTGGAGGGAAGAGCTCCACACTCTCTATCTGTTTTCCAATGCGTCGACTCTCAGTTTCAATGCAGCGACAGCGTGGATCTACACCCAGACCTCTAAGACTCATTCCTGAAAGCAAAATAATAAGTTAATGTTTGATCACATACATGCATGACTTTAAAGTGTATTTGTACAAACTATGGTTAATGATTACCAAGAAATATTAACAAATATTGCAATTCACTTACCTTCACCAATGGTCAGGAATCCAAGGGAAACGATAACAGAGACTAAAAAGATTTTGCAGTGCATTCTGTCCAAGAGAAATTTTGATTTACAAATGGAAACTAACAAAAAGTAAATCTAGTTTAGTTGCTAGATGCGTTCAGATCTGGTGAATAATGTCCACACTGTGGAACTTGCAGCTCTTTTAAAGCTCCGTCCTGGATATGAGTCAGAGAGTTGCGCAATATTTGGAGTCTTGAATATTTCAGGTTGGGAAAGTTTTTGCTGATGTCACGAGTAGGCCTATATGTGAGCCTCAACATGTCATTCATACGCAGGCCGGGGGGGGACAGTCGGACTTGAGTTTAGCGTGTATTATAGTCTTACTCATACAACTGCCTGCTGTTGCTTCTGATTGCTTTTAGATGGAAAAGCTGCCCATAACTCCTGGTCTAGGATGTGTTTTCTTCGTAATAATAGCATGACAAAATAGATTTGGCAAACAATCCAGTGTATCTGCCCTTCTGCTTTGAAAAGCGCCAATGTATTTTTACAATGCATTTTCACAGCGGTGAGCAATGTAGCCAATCACAGACATGTTTGTAGATTTCAGAGGTGTTTAGGTTGGTATCCACGCACTCACCGCTCCAGTGACCGTTTTTTGTCCAGTGCTGAGTCTTATCATGCGCGTAAACTTCTTTCTAACAAAGACATTAAAAAAGTTTCATCGTGTTGTCAAGTTCATAGTTTTTTTTCTGGAACTTTGTAGAATCGTGATGATATGACAGTTTTTAATAAATTTAAAGGGAGCACTCTTTGCATGCTGTATACGATAATATATTCAGAATTTAAATAAAACTTGTATTTTTCATGCTTGACAAGCGGTCACGTACGACACAGAGATAGCTACTAGGCTACACTATATAGAAAACGATAATAATTTCAGAAGCACAGATGTGATTCTGCAACCGAGCCTGGTCCAAAGGCAGGATTTAGGTAAGAAAATGGTTATTATTGGCTGCCACGCCAAATCATGCACACCTGCTTGCTTCTCTGTTTAATTTAACAGTGTTTTTGTGAACATATATATGCTTTAATAACAAATAATTGTAGCCTAACACTTTAAAATAAGGTTCGATAAGTTAATGTTAGTTATGTATTAAAGTGTATTAACGTGTTAGTTAATTATTGTAAAATGTTACATAAATAATGTATTTCGAGCGTTCAAAAATATGAACTGGACTGGAGTATAGTCTCAACAACCTCAGTTGAGAGACCAGATGCTAGGAGCTGTGCCAGCCCACAGCTTCCATAACTCCGGCAGGGTGAAGACTGGGGCGGCCCACCCTCCCCCCCCCCCCATCGGAGAGCCGTCGAGGAGGGACACCAAGTCCGAGAACCATACTTGGGCCGGCCAGAACGGGGCTACTAGCAACAGACGGACCCCATCCCGGCGTACCCTCTCCAGAACTCCCGGGAGCAGAGCGATCGAGGGAAAAGCCTACAGACGAAGCCTCGGCCACGTCTGCACCATAGTGAGGGAGAACCAGAGAGGAAGTGTGTCGTTTCCTGTGACGCAAATAGATCCACTTCCGCCTGGCCAAATTCCCTCCAAATGAGCTCCACCACCTCGGGGTGGAGCCTCCATCCCCCGGGCCTCAGCCCCTTTCTCGACAGGATGTCTGCCCCCTGATTTAGATACCCAGGGATTAACTGCTCTTAGAGAGAGGAGCTTCCCCTGAGCCCACAGAAGGATCTGGCGCGCCAGCTTGTAGAAGGGGCGCGAATGCAGACCCCCCTGCCGATTGATGTAGGAGACCACCAATGTGTTGTCTGTGCGGACAAGCACATGATGCCCCCTTAGGTCTGGAAGGAAGTGTGTCAGAGCTCGAAACACGGCCAGCATCTCCAGGCAGTTGATGTGCCAAAAGAGATGATGGCCTTCCCACAGACCCTGTGCAGAGCGGCCACTCATTACCGCTCCCCAGCCCGTGAGAGAGGCGTCCGTCGTTAGCGTTACGCGACGACAGTGAGCCCCTAACATCGGGCCTTGAACCAGGAACCAACGTTTCTTCCACATGTCTAAGGCACGTAAGCATCGCCGCGTGACCTTGATCATGCGAAGCGGATTCCCCCTCGGGGAAAATCCCTTGGTTCTGAGCCACCACTGTAAGGGTCTCATGTACAGCAGGCCAAAGGTATCACGTTGGATGTTGCTGCCATCAGGCCCAACAGCCTCAGAAAAAGTTTGACAGTGAGTGACTGGCCTTCTATTACTCTCGTGACTGTCGTGAGGATTGACTCGATTCAAGCAGGAGACAGATGTGCCTGCATCGAGGTTGAGTCCCACACCACGTCTAAATAAGTGGTTCTCTGTTGTGGAGAAAGTACACTCTTCTTGGCGTTTATTCTTAACCCCAGCTCTCTCATATGGGCGAGGACGACATCTCGATGCCGAGCCGCCATCCGCTCCGATTGAGCAAGTATTAACCAATCGTTGATGTAATTGAGTATGCGGATGCCCTGGAGTCGCAGAGGAGCCAGGGCAGCATCCACAGCCCTTACACTTCGTGAAGTGTGGGGTGATAGTGACAGGCCGAAGGGAAGAACTCTATATTGGTATGCTTCGCCCCGAAAGCAAACCTTAGGAACTTCCTGTGTTGAGGGAGGATGGAAACATGGAAATAAGCGTCTGAGATCTATCGTAACAAACCAGTACTCGGACTGGATTTGAGATACTATCTTTTTGATAGTGAGCATCTTGAACCGAAGCCGTTTGATAGCGCGATTCAGAAGACAGAGATCTAAGATCGGATGCAACCCCCCATCCTTCTTCGGAACGATGAAGTAACGGCTGTAGAACCCGGACGCTCTCTCGAGAGGCGGAACACGTTCTATCGCCCCCTTCCTCAAGAGAGTATCTACTTCTTGCTCCATTACCAGAGCCTGCTCAGGGCCCACTAGTGTGGGATGACCCCGTTGAAACGAGGTGGATGAGAACCGAACTGTATTCTGTAACCTTTTTCTACAATCTGCAGGACCCATTTTGATATATTTGGTAGAAGTTTCCACGCTACCATAAAATCTACTAAGGGAACCAGCCTCTCGAGGCTGGCTTCTGGTATTATTAGAGGAGCCAGTTCGACTTCCTGAAGCGGATGACGGGCAGGGAACGACCGACCTGACTGCTGTAGCACCCTCACTTGAGGGGGCGAGCTCTCCCGTGCCGTACCGTTGCCGGGCGGCAGCTGGGATTTTCGCTCGTCTGAGCTCACTGAGCCTTGAAGCACCGAGGGTGGCAGGGTTATCAGTAACTCTCCGTGAGGGCACTGAGGAGGATTGGGCACCGTATACTGAGGTTTTATCCTTTCCTCCCCAGGTGGGCTGCACTCAGGGACCTGACAATGGTAGGACTGTTTAGCTGAGGTCCTCTTAGACAAAATAACGGTCCACAGATCTGACTGAGAGTGTCACCCCGACCCCCGATCATTCTTGAGCTTGGCGATATGAGGAGCTTGACGGGCTCAACAGCCCCACCCCTGACCATACCAGGTCAGCCTGGTATGCTTGTAACACCTACATGGTGTGCAAACATGCGCCAGCCTGACCTACCGCCGTATAGGCTTTCCCAACCAGACTCGATGTAAGGCTAACAGGCCTGGTGGGAAGCTTCGGAGGCCTTCAGGTACTGCCCGTAGGATTGTATAGATAGCTCTCAAGCGTCTGCTCCACCACTGGCATCGCTCCATATCCCTTATCATTCAGCCCCACGATGTTCTTTTGAATAATTCGAGACTGTGGGGCTGCTAATACGGGATGAGTACGGTTTCTCCCACGATCTTGACACCTCAGCATGGAGATCGGAGAAAAACGGAAGGCCCCGTTGTGAAGGCTGTGATCTGGATTTCAGAAAACGCTAGTCTAATTACTTTTAGGACGAGCGTCCTGTTTCTCGGCTGCCAAACGATATTTATTTTGGTGACTGCACAATCAAAAAACCCCCTAATTACTTTTAGGACGAGCGTCCTGTTTCTCGGCTGGCCAAACTATATTTTATTTTTGCGACTGCACGAATCACACCCCATAATTAATTTAGGATGAACGTCCTGTTTCTCGGCTGGCCAAACGATATTTTATTTTGGCTACTGCCCGAATCACACCCCATACGCGAGGGGGACTGTGGTGGCGAGTCCACAGTCTCCTCTGTCTCGACACTCATCACATCCATCTCCTCGGAGGAAGATAGATGAAGCGTCTGGCTCTCTCTCAGCGCGGGCTTCCGAACACTGAGAGAGAGCCGCGGATCTAGCGGGTGAGGACCGAGAAAAGGACGAGCCCGTCTTGGATCCCTCCGCTAAATCCACCCGCGATCCCTACGACAACAGTCTACGCCGTGCCTCGGCAACAGCGGGACCGCTGCCAGCGGGATCACGAGCCTGGCCACTCTCATCAAACTCAGCCAGGCGAGAGCGGAGCATACGCAGCGAGAGTAACTCGCAGTGATGACAATCAGCTCCTCGAAAGCTGACCGTGTATGCTCCGCTCCTAAACAAACACACAGATCGTGTGTATCCCCCGCTGCCAGATAGTGTGGGCAGGGAGGCACACAACGTCTGATACGATATTAGTTTAGACTTTGATATATTATTTTGAATGCTTGTGGACTGACAGACAACAGTAAATAGACGGCTCACCGTACACAGATCGTAATGAAGAGCCATAAGCTAACCTGTATATGGCGGATTCGTCTCCTAAAGTATCGATACTTTCGATACTGATGTTGTATCGAATGGATCGATCCTCACATAAAAATATTGATTCTAAAGTGCATTTTTTTAACCACTAATTTTATTTATCAAAAAATTTGGTCCATAAAATATGCTTCTAGACTATACTAGCGAACAATTGTGTTGGATAGAATTATTTCTTCTGCTCATCGGAACACACGCAAATGCTAAAAGACAGAACCAATCAATCACAGACAGCGTTCGCTGCTGACTCATTGCTCAGTCACAGTGTTTGTTCAAATGGGGCTGCGTTTCCCAAAAGCATCAGAAGCATAAGTAGATCTTAAGAAACCATTGCCACATTATTACATTACATTTCATATCATCGTTACTATATATAAAATTAATTCTGAAAAATGCATCACGGTTTCCACACAAATATGAAGCAGCAATAGCCTAATAATCAGAAATGTTTATTGAGCAGCAAATGATAGGCTCTTAGATTTATTTCTGCAGGATCATGTGACTGAAGTACAAGACTGGAGTAATGATGCTGAAAATTCAGCTTTGATCACAGATGCATTTTAAAAGTTATTAAATAGGAAAATAATTATTTTTGTAGTTATTTCACAATATTGCTGTTTTACTATATTTTTGTTCAAATAAGTGCAGCCTTGGTGAGCATGAGACTTATTTAAAAAATATTACAAAATCTTACAAACCCCAAACTTTTGTGTACATGTAATATTTATTTTAAATTGGCTAGTTTGTGCAAGTAAATTTAATTAAACTGGTTGTTAAAAGTTCCAATGGCTTGTGTTATGTTCTGTAATTGCCGTTAATAAATCTGTCAGAAAAAAATATGCTTAAGTTTCCCCGTTATGAGTACACACCTGCCGTCTGTTTACCAAAATTAACCATGGTTTTATTACAGAACCCAGTTTACCACAGTATGTGTAGTAAAATTGCAGTAACCACAAAAGTTTTTTTTCCCCTGGTAATACTAATACTATAATAATAATAATACATTTAGTACTTATGTAACACCATGTTAACAACCATGTTATTTTTCAGGAGGTACCCTCAAGGTGCCCATTTGTAACTTATCTACGGCCTTTAAAGCATGTATACTTGTATGGTACTACTATGCTCCCTTTTAGGGGTATAGTTGCACCTTTGAGGTTACTGCCCCAGTAAAGGGCTAAATACAATTATAGCATATTTTATTTCTGACAGTGTGAACAAAAAAAGGCATATGAAATGTTAAAAAACATGGATTTAAAGTCTAATATTAAGTGAGTATAATTATTGTTTATATTCTTTTAATAGTTTAAAAGATCAGTTTAGTTTAGTTTAGAGGTATCGGTATCGGTATCGATATCGACGATACTGGGCTTGAAAATATCGGTATCGGATCGAAACTAAAATAAGAGGTATCGCCCATCCCTACTAACTTGCGCTCTGCCGGATAGCGCTTTTATACTTCCTGGCGCTACGTCACCCTGCTTGGCCTGATTGGACTGATTTCACACCGTGCTCCGAACGCTGTCACGCAGGGTCCACATCTCGATCTCAATCAGCGATCTCGACACAGCTCGAGTTCCTGAAGGGGAACTCATTTAAACCACGTAAAGTAACTGCATAAAAGTTTTTGTTATAATTATTATATTATGTTATAATATTATTTTAATAAACATTGTAATATTATTTTGCATATGGCTACAAAAAACATGTAACACGTAAAATGCAGTGCAAAGCTGTGTAGGGACACAAATTGATCAATATATTTAAATGACCCATCTGATTGAACCGATAATCGGACTTTCCAGAGGAAGTGGACATGTAGGATAACACATTTGATTAGTTTGCTCAATCCTATTTCCCATTACAAAAAAAAAAAATAGATGTGGTAGATTTGTCACGTTATACTTATTGAGAAAAGTAGCATATTCCTGGAAAGCTACTGTTATATAAAAAGCTGCACTTCTGAAATTGAGTTCCCTATGTTGCTACTTTCAGTTACTCCCCCACAACACTTTTCTAAAGTGTTGTCCTCACAAGTGACACATTTTCTGAAGAATCCTTGGTTGTTGATTTAAAAAAGTTACAGTTTAAGCAACAAAAACGGGCTCATTACAAAAAAAAAAACATTTTTGACTGCTGCCAAACCACAAATATCTCCCTTGGGAAACAGTACTTATCCAGTATTGCAAAATGTTTGCTAAAAAAATTAAACAGTCTCATTGCGGTCTCAAACTATTCTTTTAAAAGCACAATAGAAAAGTTGCAGTGTTAAAAAATAATCCCAGCAGAGTCATCAAAAATAAACTTCAGCTTGGCTTTAGGAAACGTTTGCTGTGCATGCTGCTAAAAGTGACCTGATTCTCAAATAATCTGCACATTTATTGCAATAGCATTGCAATGAAGTCTCAATGGCACTTTGAACAAAGGAGTATTATCACTCAAATACTGTAACAAAATAAAACTTTTAGTGTGTGTGAACCTATACTGTGCCAGTTTATTAGTAGAGGAGACTGTGGTAAATTGTCACACTTTGTATTAGATTAAACATTAAACAAAAAGAAAAGAAGTCGGTTTCTGCAGAAACACATTAAAAGAGACCATGCATATAGTCTTGCCAACTGACAAAAAAAAAAGTTTCCACCTGTATTTCCAAGTAAAAATTTGCAGTTTATTTTACGTTAACCTTTTGGGTCTGTGGCGATTAGTTGTCGCATAGAAAACCTGCTGTTTTTTTTGACAATGAAATATGAAAGCATAACATTAAAGAATGCGTAAGAATCAAACTTATTATACAGTAGTTTCACATTGCCTTAATGTATTCCAGTCTGTTCTCTTGCTTACTGCATTTGCAATAATACTAATTATATTTAATAGATATTTTATTATTATTATTATTATTATATGGCAGTAATGTATGCAATTTACTGTAACGTTTCCCCACATTTGAATTGTTCCTGTCACACTTTATTTTAAGGTCCAATTCTCACTACAAACCATTAACTTTGACTTTTGCCTCAATAAACTCCTAAGTTGCTGCTTATTAATAATTAATAAGGTAGTTGTTAATTTAGGTATTGGGTAGGATTTGGGACGTAGACTATGGTCATGCAGAATATGTGCTTTAGAAGTACTAATAAACAGCCAATATGTTAATAATAGCATGTTAAGAAGGAACTATTCACTAATAAGAAAGTTGGTCCCTATACTAAAGTGTTACCATTGTTCCCAACTAGAGAGTTTTGTTTACAATTTTCATCTGTTAAGTGCCACGCTTTCTTCAACAGAAAACTGGATTGTTTCCCTTAAGGGTTTCAAGAAATCTTTCAGGAAGAGTTCTGTCTTAAGGACTTGACAATTGACCCTGAGTTTTGTTATTATAGTGTAATGAATCTCTCTGTTTGGAACAGAGAAGTTTAGGAGGCAGGAAAGTAGGAAATAACTGCTAACAGCTCTTGTAGTGTGAATCTGTCACAGATCATCTTTTCTGATAAGGAACGAGCTGTATGGGTTTGCCCACAATCAAGGCATCTATTCTTCCCAGATACTTGCATAATAATATATTGATTACACACAGGATCAAAATTACAGGAATCTTGGAAGGTTAAAATAAGTTCATAGTGCAGTCATATAGACCTTTCAGTTAATTTCTGTTTATTATTTGTTATAAGAAGTAGCAGAATAATAAATAATAATGATAATAATATATTTTAGTCTATTTAAAAGCTCTAATCTAACATTTGAATAGCTAGCCTACACCTGTAAAGTGTCAAATTTTTGTCTTTACTAGACAAGGAAGAGTTGTAGGTTTTCCCCTCAGTCCATGATCTTTATTGAGGAAATGTGAAAATGTGAAATTTCCAACAGATTGAGTGAGTCAGACACACTTGTTGTAGTGTAGGTGTGTGTGTGTGTGTAAGATATATTAAGTCCATGTGCTTAGTAGCATTGCTTTCTCATCAACATGACAGATCTGCACTGTAAAACATGAGTATGGGCAGTTATTTCCACTAAATCCGACTGTTAAAAATGACTTTTATTGTTTGAATAAATATCTTCTGTTTGATTTAGTATTTGCAATAAGGTATCTGCCTTGAGTGAAACCCTGAAGCACTTTTTAGGCTATCAAACAAAACATTACAGTTGAGTAATTGCTTTAGGTGTGGGTGCCTTTCTAGTGATGAAATGCAGGAAGTGTGCTTCAGATGTTCACCTGTTTCACAGTAGCATTATCATACTCACTGCATATTCAGCCATTTGAGTACATTTTACCATAATAGTCTTTACAAATGGGGTTGTGGAATCCTGGAATATTTATTTGGGAGATCTACATATGCGGTCATTTGCACTTTTAAAACGGACAAGTTATAAGTGACTCTTGTTTGACTGTGAATTTCCTTGTTTTCCCCTGATTACCCAAAGATATGATGTGCATACTTGACGAAATTGCTTATGGGCCATTTAATAAAGATAAATCCTCTGTAAACTGTAATATTCAGGATATCAGAGAGACATAGATGGTGTCTGTGTGTTATGAAATATGAAATAGTTGTCTGTTAACAGTTGGCTAAGAAGTATTAAGACACTTAAGCCACAAACAATGTCTGGTTGAACTATTTCTAGAACTAGCTTTTTTGAGACATTTTTGCAGTTACTTTTCTGGCTCAATCTGGACCCAAGGTGGATATATGATGGATGAATGAATCAGTTCTCCTCAAGTTCAAACAGGTGTCTAAGCAGAGTAACCTCAGGTGTAGCCTTCCACATAAGGTTAGTTCACCCAAAAATGAAAATTCTGTCATTAATTACTCACCCTCATGTTGTTCCAAACCCATAAGACCTTCGTTCATCTTCGGAACACAAGTGAAGATATTTTTAATGAGCTTTAAAGAGCTTTCTGTGGATGCCAAGGAGTAAGGGCATCGTAATTTTATGAAACTTACTACGAGAATACCTTTTGTGTACAAAGAAAACAAAAATAATGACTTTATTTAACGATTTCTTCTCTTCTGGGTCAGTCTGCCGCCATTCACGAGAGTACCACAACACATGCGTGTGCAGTAAATTGTTTTTTGCTTAAAGAATTCTTGTGCTTTATTTTGTTCAAATAAATGCCACTTGGTTTGACATTTTCCAATACTGACTAGTAGGTACTACATTTTATTTGAAACTTACTTCTTTACAGTATGAATAAGTATGAATGAAATTCGACGTACTCTATCTGTCATGACATGTTGTTACTGCCATGTAACTAACCAGTGTCAGTTGTGTCACTTTACTGTCATTTACAACTCCTCTCATGTGGCCTCATGAAATCCATGTACATCAGCTTTTCAATATCTCAACTGGAAATAGTAGGTCATGTGGCTACATACTGTTATTATTAATAATTAGAATTTTGACATACTAATCGTCTAACATACTGTTTTCATTTACTATAGTAGGGAAGTGTTCAGACAGATCCATAACAATCTAATTTTTATCTACCCTGACTAAAGTCTACACCCATGATGCAATATCCATGTGTTCAGTTAAAGATCGCTTCTTTCCTGTTTCACTTCATTTTTTTAAATCAAATTTCATCTATAGATGACAGAACACCCTCACTGAAATGGTTGTTATAGCTGGTTTTTCCCATAGGCACGCTGCCAGCAGAAATAAGCTGGAGGCAAACCAAAAAGAGTGAATGTTCCTGTAAAAGCTTATCCAAATGTTTGTTTTATCAAGGCCAGTATTGGTACTGCACAAGAAATGCTTGTGGTCTTGTTTTATTCCAGTTTACAAGAAAAGATTAAAGCTAATTTATTGTAATGTGTATTTTAATTGTATATTTTCTCTGTTTTCTGTTTGTAAAAACTATCCATCCAGTTTTATGGTTTAGAACAGAGATAACACTCAAGTATAAGTAACTTCGGTTTAATGTTGTTGAGATGCAAAATAATCTTAAAGGCCAGTTTACAGCCACTGTCAAGTGATAAAATGGTTTAATTTATGCTCTCTTCAAGTTGTAAATTTCCTGTTGTATTTCCTGTTAACACATTACTTGTATAATGTATTATTGCTCAACAGGTGGCAACAATACATTATACAAGACAAGCTGAAACTGACATTCAAGCTTATATAATAACACCAAAGAGAGATGAGAGAAGAACTTTCTTCATTACACCACACACACACACACACCACCACACCCACACACACACACACACACACACCCCACACAACACACACACACATATATATATATATATATATATATATATATATATAAAAGAAAAAAAAAAAAATATCTATACTGTAATTTCAGATGGCACTTGAAGGCTTTTGCATCTGAACTCTTCATACCTTTTTATATATATATATTATAGTATATTATATATATATATATAATTATATATTATAATTTATGTTCATAACACAGACACGTTTTCTTGACTGTGAACCTGTAGTTGTATTTGGCATGGTATCGGGCCAAAAAGGTTCAAAGTAGCCATCATTTATCTACTCACACTCCCCGATGTTTTTCCAAAGCTGTAATCTGTTGTACTGATGACAGTATTTTTCAATTTTTGGGTGACCTATCCCTAATCCTACCTGCCTTCAGTGGACACAAAGAGTGAATGCCAAAGATAGGAAGCAGTGGCAAGACGGAATATTCTAGGGTCTCTAATGCGAAACATGAAAAATGTTGCTGCATGTTTTACCCTCTTATCAAAATAAATCAAAATAATAAAAATATAAGCTGCTAAAGTGGTCAAACTAGTATATTGTCAAGCCTCTGTAAATAAGGTTGGACACAGTTTGTGAAATAATGGCTGTACGACAGTGCGCTCTTGTGTTCAAAATATAGAAGCGCACAAGAGAGTGTTTCTCCGCACGTGGGCATTCGTGGAAATGCCAGCTGAAGATGTGCGTCATATCACAACAGTTCTGCGCTCTGGCCACATATGTGCTTTGAAGTGATGGATACTTGTGAGGGAATTATGGAATCTTTAAACACATGTCCGTATAAAGTAATACTTTGGATTGATTGATTGATTTGTCAATTTATCAGTAACAGTAGCCTACACCCTATTGTACTGTGCTGTACTCTACTGTAGGCTACACTAGATTGTTGATTTTTTTTTTCAACCTGCAATACAGTTTTTTTATACCAGTTCTTTTGTAATGTTGTTTGTCTTTTGGCAGAACCATTATTGCTATTGTATTTCCCAAATAAAAAGTTATAGTGTTAAAAAATAATCCCAGCAGAGTCATCAAAAATAAACTTCAGCTTGGCTTTAGGAAACGTTTGCTGTGCATGCTGCTAAAAGTTACCTGATTCTCAAATAATCTGCACATTTATTACAATAGCATTGCAATGAAGTCTCAATGGCACTTTGAACAAAGGAGTATTATCACTCAAATACTGTAACAAAATACAACTTTTAGTGTGTGTGAACCTATACTGTGCCAGTTTATTAGTAGAGGAGACTGTGGTAAATTGTCACACTTTGTATTAGATTAAACATTAAACAAAAAGAAAAGAAGTCGGTTTCTGCAGAAACACATTAAAAGAGATCATGCATATAGTCTTGCCAACTGACAAAAAAAAAAGTTTCCACCTGTATTTCCAAGTAAAAAGTTGCAGTTTATTTTACGTTAACCTTTTGGGTCTGTGGCGATAAGTTGTCGCATAGAAAACCTGCTGTTTTTTTTGACAATGAAATATGAAAGCATAACATTAAAGACTGCGTAAGAATCAAACTTATTATACAGTAGTTTCACATTGCCTTAATGTATTCCAGTCTGTTCTCTTGCTTACTGCATTTGCAAAAATAATAATAATTATATATTAATAATATATTTATATTATCAATGGCAGTACTGTATGCAATTTAACTACTGTAACGTTTACCCCACATTTGAATTGTTCCTGTCCAGCACTTTATTTTCAGTCCATTTTGTGCCATTACCAAACCATTACTATACTTTGCCTCATAAGTCCTAATTTGCTGCTTATTTCTTCTGCTCATCGGAACACACGCAAATGCTAAAAGACAGAACCAATCAATCACAGACAGCGTTCGCTGCTGAAGCATGGCTCAGAGTGCTTGTTCAAATAGGGTTGCGTTTCCCAAAAGCATCAGAAGCGTATTAAGAAGCCATTGCCACATTATTACATTACATTTCATATCATTGTTACTATATATAAAATTAATTATGAAAAATGCATCACGGTTTCCACACATATATGAAGCAGCAATAGCCTAATAATCAGAAATGTTTATTGAGCAGCAAATGATAGGCTATTAGAATGATTTCTGAAGATCATGTGACACTGTAGACTGGATTAATGATGCTGAAAATTCAGATTTACAATCACACGAATAAATTACATTTGAAAATATATTAAAAAATAAAAAGTTTTATTATAAGTTATATTTCACAATATTGCTGTGTTACAAAATAATATAATAATTTAATGTTCCAATAAGTGCAAGCCTTGGTGACATGACTTATAATAAATCAAAAATATTACACATCTAATAACACACAAAACCCCAACTTTTTGTGTAGCATGTAATATTTATTTTAACAACACATAAATCTATTTTGTCAAGTAAATTTATTTAAAACTGGTTGATTACTAGTTTTCAAATGTTGTGTTATGTTCTGTAAAGTGCTGTTAAGAATCGGCCAGAAAAAAAATAGCTAAAGTTTCACCTTTATGAGTACAACAACGGCAGCCTTTTACAGGAAAATTAACCATGGTTTTTTATTACAGTAACCACAGTTTTACCAAGTACATTTTTAGATAAAAAAATTGTTCAGTAAACCATAAAGTTTACCATGGACTAATAATAATAATAATAATACATTTTCCTGGAAAGCTACTGTTATATAAAAAGCTGCACTTCTGAAATTGAGTTCCCTATGTTGCTACTTTCAGTTACTCCCCCACAACACTTTTCTAAAGTGTTGTCCTCACAAGTGACACATTTTCTGAAGAATCCTTGGTTGTTGATTTAAAAAAGTTACAGTTTAAGCAACAAAAACGGGCTCATTACAAAAAAAACCCCAAACATTTTTGACTGCTGCCAAACCACAAATATCTCCCTTGGGAAACAGTACTTATCCAGTATTGCAAAATGTTTGCTAAAAAAATTAAACAGTCTCATTGCGGTCTCAAACTATTCTTTTAAAAGCACAATAGAAAAATCGCAGTGTTAAAAAATAATCCCAGCAGAGTCATCAAAAATAAACTTCAGCTTGGCTTTAGGAAACGTTTGCTGTGCATGCTGCTAAAAGTGACCTGATTCTCAAATAATCTGCACATTTATTGCAATAGCATTGCAATGAAGTCTCATGGGCACTTTGAACAAAGGAGTATTATCACTCAAATACTGTAACAAAATAAAACTTTTAGTGTGTGTGAACCTATACTGTGCCAGTTTATTAGTAGAGGAGACTGTGGTAAATTGTCACACTTTGTATTAGATTAAACATTAAACAAAAAGAAAAGAAGTCGGTTTCTGCAGAAACACATTAAAAGAGACCATGCATATAGTCTTGCCAACTGACAAAAAAAAAGTTTCCACCTGTATTTCCAAGTAAAAAGTTGCAGTTTATTTTACGTTAACCTTTTGGGTCTGTGGCGATAAGTTGTCGCATAGAAAACCTGCTGTTTTTTTTGACAATGAAATATGAAAGCATAACATTAAAGAATGCGTAAGAATCAAACTTATTATACAGTAGTTTCACATTGCCTTAATGTATTCCAGTCTGTTCTCTTGCTTACTGCATTTGCAAAAATAATAATAATTATATATTAATAATATATTTATATTATTATTATTATTATATATAGCAGTAATGTATCCATTTAACGTAACGTTTCCCCACATTGTATTGTTTTCATGGTCACATTTTATTTTAAGGTCCAATTCTCTCTATTAACTAACTATTAACTATTACTTTTGCCTCAGTAAACTCCTAATTGCTGCTTATTAATAGTTAATAAAGCAGTTGTTAAGTTTAGGTATCGGATTAATGGATCTAAAATATGGTCATGCAGAATATGTGCTTTGAACTTACTAATAAACAGCCAATATGTTGTTAATAGGCATGCTAATAAGCAACTATTTAATTGTGAGATTTGGTCCCTATACTAAAGTGTTACCATTGTTCCCAACTAGAGAGTTTTGTTTACAATTTTCATCTGTTAAGTGCCACGCTTTCTTCAACAGAAAACTGGATTGTTTCCCTTAAGGGTTTCAAGAAATCTTTCAGGAAGAGTTCTGTCTTAAGGACTTGACAATTGACCCTGAGTTTTGTTATTATAGTGTAATGAATCTCTCTGTTTGGAACAGAGAAGTTTAGGAGGCAGGAAAGTAGGAAATAACTGCTAACAGCTCTTGTTGTGTGAATCTGTCACAGATCATCTTTTCTGATAAGGAATGAGCTGTATGGGTTTGCCCACAATCAAGGCATATATTCTTCCCAGATACTTGCATAATAATATATTGATTACACACAGGATCAAAATTACAGGAATCTTGGAAGGTTAAAATAAGTTCATAGTGCAGTCATATAGACCTTTCAGTTAATTTCTGTTTATTATTTGTTATAAGAAGTAGCAGAATAATAAATAATAATGATAATAATATATTTTAGTCTATTTAAAAGCTCTAATCTAACATTTGAATAGCTAGCCTACACCTGTAAAGTGTCAAATTTTTGTCTTTACTAGACAAGGAAGAGTTGTAGGTTTTCCCCTCAGTCCATGATCTTTATTGAGGAAATGTGAAAATGTGAAATTTCCAACAGATTGAGTGAGTCAGACACACTTGTTGTAGTGTAGGTGTGTGTGTGTGTAAGATATATTAAGTCCATGTGCTTAGTAGTATTGCTTTCTCATCAACATGACAGATCTGCACTGTAAAACATGAGTATGGGCAGTTATTTCCACTAAATCCGACTGTTAAAAATGACTTTTATTGTTTGAATAAATATCTTCTGTTTGATTTAGTATTTGCAATAAGGTATCTGCCTTGAGTGAAACCCTGAAGCACTTTTTAGGCTATCAAACAAAACATTACAGTTGAGTAATTGCTTTAGGTGTGGGTGCCTTTCTAGTGATGAAATGCAGGAAGTGTGCTTCAGATGTTCACCTGTTTCACAGTAGCATTATCATACTCACTGCATATTCAGCCATTTGAGTACATTTTACCATAATAGTCTTTACAAATGGGGTTGTGGAATCCTGGAATATTTATTTGGGAGATCTACATATGCGGTCATTTGCACTTTTAAAACGGACAAGTTATAAGTGACTCTTGTTTGACTGTAAATTTCCTTGTTTTCCCCTGATTACCCAAATATATGATGTGCATACTTGACGAAATTGCTTATGGGCCATTTAATAAAGATAAATCCTCTGTAAACTGTAATATTCAGGATATCAGAGAGACATAGATGGTGTCTGTGTGTTATGAAATATGAAATAGTTGTCTGTTAACAGTTGGCTAAGAAGTATTAAGACACTTAAGCCACAAACAATGTCTGGTTGAACTATTTCTAGAACTAGCTTTTTTGAGACATTTTTGCAGTTACTTTTCTGGCTCAATCTGGACCCAAGGTGGATATATGATGGATGAATGAATCAGTTCTCCTCAAGTTCAAACAGGTGTCTAAGCAGAGTAACCTCAGGTGTAGCTCGTCACATTAAATGGTTAGTTCACCCAAAAATGAAAATTCTGTCATTAATTACTCACCCTCATGTTGTTCCAAACCCATGAGACCTTCGTTCATCTTCGGAACACAAGTGAAGATATTTTTAATGACTTAAATAGCTTTCTGTGTGGATGGGCCAAGTGGGGGGAGTAAGGGAAGCGTAATATTATGAAGCTTCGAGAATACTTTTTGTGCACAAAGAACACAAAAATAATGACTTTATTTAACGATTTCTTCTCTTCTGGGTCAGTCTGCCACCATTCACGAGAGTACCACAACACATGCGTGTGCAGTAAATTGTTTTTTGCTTAAAGAATTCTTGTGCTTTATTTTGTTCAAATAAATGCCACTTGGTTTGACATTTTCCAATACTGACTAGTAGGTACTACGTTTTATTTGAAACTTACTTTGCAAAAAGTATGTTCTTTACAGTATGAATAAGTATGAATGAAATTCGACGTACTCTATCTGTCATGACATGTTGTTACTGCCATGTAACTAACCAGTGTCAGTTGTGTCACTTTACTGTCATTTACAACTCCTCTCATGTGGCCTCATGAAATCCATGTACATCAGCTTTTCAATATCTCAACTGGAAATAGTAGGTCATGTGGCTACATACTGTTATTATTAATAATTAGAATTTTGACATACTAATCGTCTAACATACTGTTTTCATTTACTATAGTAGGGAAGTGTTCAGACAGATCCATAACAATCTAATTTTTATCTACCCTGACTAAAGTCTATACCCATGATGCAATATCCATGTGTTCAGTTAAAGATCGCTTCTTTCCTGTTTCACTTCATTTTTTTAAATCAAATTTCATCTATAGATGACAGAACACCCTCACTGAAATGGTTGTTATAGCTGGTTTTTCCCATAGGCACGCTGCCAGCAGAAATAAGCTGGAGGCAAACCAAAAAGAGTGAATGTTCCTGTAAAAGCTTATCCAAATGTTTGTTTTATCAAGGCCAGTATTGGTACTGCACAAGAAATGCTTGTGGTCTTGTTTTATTCCAGTTTACAAGAAAAGATTAAAGCTAATTTATTGTAATGTGTATTTTAATTGTATATTTTCTCTGTTTTCTGTTTGTAAAAACTATCCATCCAGTTTTATGGTTTAGAACAGAGATAACACTCAAGTATAAGTAACTTCGGTTTAATGTTGTTGAGATGCAAAATAATCTTAAAGGCCAGTTTACAGCCACTGTCAAGTGATAAAATGGTTTAATTTATGCTCTCTTCAAGTTGTAAATTTCCTGTTGTATTTTTCCTGTTAAACACATACGTGTAAATGTATTATTGCTCAACCGGTGGCAACAATACATTATACCAGACAACTGAAACTGCTTCAGCTTATATAATAACACGCAAGGAGAAGAGAGATACTTTCTTCATTACCACACACACATACACACACACACACACACAAAACACAACACAACCACCGCACACACACACCCCAACACCCTTATAATATATATAATACTGTATTTTCAGACGACACTACAACAACTTAGAAGGCTTTTGCATCTGAACGCTTCATACCGTGTAATATATATTATTATATAATATATATATATATTATATTATTATATATATATATATATATATATATATATATTATATATGTTCAACCACCTACACGTTTTTCTTACTGTGACCTGTAGTTGATTTGCATTGTATCGGGCCAAACAGGTTAAGTACATCCATTTAGCTACTCCCCTCCCATGTTTGTTCCAAGCTGTATCTGGTGATAATGATGACAGAATTTTCATTTTTGGGTGAACTATCCCTAACTCTACCTGCCTTCAGTGACACAAAGATTGAATGCCAAAGATAGGAATGCAGTGCAAGACGGAAGATTCTAGGGTATAGAATGAAGAAACATGAAAAATGTTGCTGACATGTTTACTTCTTATCAAAAAATAAATAAAAATAAATAAAAATAAGCTGGCTAAAGTTCAAAACTAGTATATTGTAAAGCCTCTGTAAAATAAGGTTAGGCGATTGTGAAATTATGGCTTCTACAACAGTGCGCTCTTGTGTTCAAAATATAGAAGCGCACAAGAGAGTGTTTCTCCGCACGTGGGCATTCGTGGAAATGCCAGCTGAAGATGTGCGTCATATCACAACAGTTCTGCGCTCTGGCCACATATGTGCTTTGAAGTGATGGATACTTGTGAGGGAATTATGGAATCTTTAAACACATGTCCGTATAAAGTAATAATTTGGATTGATTGATTGATTTGTCAATTTATCAGTAACAGTAGCCTACACCCTATTGTACTGTGCTGTACTCTACTGTAGGCTACACTAGATTGTTGATTTTTTTTTTTCAACCTGCAATACAGTTTTTTTTATACCAGTTCTTTTGTAATGTTGTTTGTCTTTTGGCAGAACCATTATTGCTATTGTATCTCCCAAATAAAAAGTTATAGTGTTAAAAAATAATCCCAGCAGAGTCATCAAAAATAAACTTCAGCTTGGCTTTAGGAAACGTTTGCTGTGCATGCTGCTAAAAGTTACCTGATTCTCAAATAATCTGCACATTTATTACAATAGCATTGCAATGAAGTCTCAATGGCACTTTGAACAAAGGAGTATTATCACTCAAATACTGTAACAAAATAAAACTTTTAGTGTGTGTGAACCTATACTGTGCCAGTTTATTAGTAGAGGAGACTGTGGTAAATTGTCACACTTTGTATTAGATTAAACATTAAACAAAAAGAAAAGAAGTCGGTTTCTGCAGAAACACATTAAAAGAGACCATGCATATAGTCTTGCCAACTGACAAAAAAAAAGTTTCCACCTGTATTTCCAAGTAAAAAGTTGCAGTTTATTTTACGTTAACCTTTTGGGTCTGTGGCGATTAGTTGTCGCATAGAAAACCTGCTGTTTTTTTTTGACAATGAAATATGAAAGCATAACATTAAAGAATGCGTAAGAATCAAACTTATTATACAGTAGTTTCACATTGCCTTAATGTATTCCAGTCTGTTCTCTTGCTTACTGCATTTGCAAAAATAATAGAATTATATATTTAATAATATATTAATTATTATTATTATTAATATTATATGGCAGTACTTTATGCAATTTACTGTAACGTTTCCCCACATTTGAATTGTTCCTGTCACACTTTATTTTAAAGTCCAATTCCCACTATTAACAAACCATTAACTATGACTTTTGCCTCAATAAACTCCTACTTTGCTGTTTATTAGTTAGTAAGGTAGTTGTTAAATTTATGTATTGGGTAGGATTAGGCATGTAGAATATGCTCATGCAGAATATATGCTTTATCACTACTAATAAACAGCCAAAATGTTAATAAAAGGCATGCTAATAAACAACTAGTTAATAATGAGAATTGGTCCTATACTAAAGTGTTACCATTGTTCCCAACTAGAGAGTTTTGTTTACAATTTTCATCTGTTAAGTGCCACGCTTTCTTCAACAGAAAACTGGATTGTTTCCCTTAAGGGTTTCAAGAAATCTTTCAGGAAGAGTTCTGTCTTTATGACTTGACAATTGACCCTGAGTTTTGAGTTTTGTTATTATAGTGTAATGAATCTCTCTGCTTGGAACAGAGAAGTTTAGGAGGCAACACTCTAAAAAATGCTGGGTTGTTTCAACCCAATGTTGGGTCAATATGGACTAACCCAACTGTTGGGTTAAATTTTGGTTACATTTTTAAAGAGCTTTTTAACCCAAAAGTTGGTTAGTCCATATTTGACCCAAAGTTGGTTGAAACAACCCAGCATTTTTTTAGAGTGAGGAAAGTAGGAAATAACTGCTAACAGCTCTTGTAGTGTGAATCTGTCACAGATCATCTTTTCTGATAAGGAACGAGCTGTATGGGTTTGCCCACAATCAAGGCATCTATTCTTCCCAGATACTTGCATAATAATATATTGATTACACACAGGATCAAAATTACAGGAATCTTGGAAGGTTAAAATAAGTTCATAGTGCAGTCATATAGACCTTTCAGTTAATTTCAGTTTATTATTTGTTATAAGTAGCAGAATAATAAATAATAATGATAATAATATATTTTAGTCTATTTAAAAGCTCTAATCTATCATTTGAATAGCTAGCCTACACCTGTAAAATGTCAAATTTTTGTCTTTACTAGACAAGGAAGAGTTGTAGGTTTTCCCCTCAGTCCATGATCTTTATTGAGAAAATGTGAAATTTCCAACAGATTGAGTGAGTCAGACACACTTGTTGTAGTGTAGGTGTGTGTGTGTGTAAGATATATTAATTCCATGTGCTTAATAGCATTGCTTTCTCATCAACATGACAGATCTGCACTGTAAAACATGAGTATGGGCGGTTTTTTCCACCAAATCCGACTGTTAAAAATGACTTTTATTAGTTTGAATAAACACCTTCTGTTTGATTTAGTATTTGCAATAAGGTATCTGCCTTGAGTGAAACCCTGAAGCACTTTTTAGGCTATCAAACAAAACATTACAGTTGAGTAATTGCTTTAGGTGTGGGTGCCTTTCTAGTGATGAAATGCAGGAAGTGTGCTTCAGATGTTCACCTGTTTCACAGTAGCATTATCATACTCACTGCATATTCAGCCATTTGAATACATTTTACCATAATAGTCTTTACAAATGGGGTTGTGGAATCCTGGAATATTTATTTGGGAGATCTACGTATGCGGTCATTTGCACTTTTAAAACGGACAAGTTATAAGTGACTCTTGTTTGACTGTGAATTTCCTTGTTTTCCCCTGATTACCCAAAGATATGATGTGCATACTTGACGAAATTGCTTATGGGCCATTTAATAAAGATAAATCCTCTGTAAACTGTAATATTCAGGATATCAGAGAGACATAGATGGTGTCTGTGTGTTATGAAATATGAAATAGTTGTCTGTTAATAGTTGGGTAAGAAGTATTAAGACACTTAAGCCACAAACAATGTCTGGTTGAACTATTTCTAGAACTAGCTTTTTTGAGACATTTTTGCAGTTACTTTTCTGGCTCAATCTGGACCCAAGGTGGATATATGATGGATGAATGAGCAGTTCTCCTCAAAGTTACAACAAGGTTCTAAGCCGAGTAACCTCAGTGTAGCTCGTCACATTAAATGTTAGTTTCACCCAAAAATAAAATTCTGTCATTAATTACTCACCCTCATGTTGTTCCAAACCCATGAGACCTTCGTTCATATTCGGAACACAAGTGAAGATATTTTTAATGAGCTTTAAAGAGCTTTCTGTGGATGCCCATGAGTCAGGCATTGTAATTTTATTAAACTTACTACAGAATACTTTTGTGTACAAAGAAAACAAATAATGACTTATACGATTTCTTCTCTTCTGGTCGTCCCTGCCGCCATTCAAGAGTACCACAACGAATGCGGTGCAGTAACTTGTTTTTTGCGTAAAGATGCTTGTTCTTTATCTTTGTTCAAATAATTGCCACTTGGTGTGACATTTTTCCAATACTGACTAGTAGTCTACGTTTTCTTTGAACTTACTTGGCAAAAAGTATGTTCTTTACATTATGAATAAGTATGAATAAATTCGCGTCCTCTATCGTCATGACATTTGTTACTGCCATGTAACGAACCATGGCATTGCATGGTCGTATTTAGGGATTTGGGGGCCCCAGGCAAAATACGGGAATGGGGCCCTATACAATTTCACACATCTACAACCTTGAGGTTTCTTTCACTGTTGCTTGCTGCTGCACGACTGTGTCCCATAGTTGTGTCCAATCTTTTAGATTTTTCATGTACATGTTATAAATTAAGGATTTCTTTAATGTTGTAAATCCCTTGTTCACATTTAAACAGGTTATAATAGTATTAGAGTAGGTTGGACACTAGGTGGTGCGTTGGGGTAATTTTCACTATGCAATTGTCTACACAAGGCAAGGCTGTCTAATTCTAAACTTTTATTTTTTATTTATTTTAATTGCACTTTTAAATTAAACTGAAGGAAATTATACGTTTACATGCTTAAGGATTATTTCAACCAAACATGAAGTGTGCCTGTGTGGAAAGTGACTGTGCATGGTCCTTCTTGGGTCCTTCACAAAAACGAGTGAGCGCCATTTAAAAAAATTTAAATAGGCCCTATATAATATGCACTGTTGCTTAGTATTAAAATTATAGCTTCAGATGCATGATATTTGTAGGGCCCTATGAAATCCGTTTTATTTTTCCCAAATTAGCCTAAGTTTTATTTTTTCCTAAATCTTTTTTTCCGTTTAAATTTTTCTGGATTCAGTTTTTTTTTTTTCGTTATAATTTTTCTGATGATTATATTAAATTTGAACAAAAAACATTTCTAATTAATTAAAATCATGAATCTTGTTTAATTTAACAGCAGTTTAGGCCTATTAAAAGTTTAACAAAAATTACATTCTTAGGGCCCAAATTCTATGCTTTCCATTTACATTTTTCTGTATTCCATTTTAATGGTTTAATCAAAAACATATCTAATTAATTGAATTCATAAAAACAACTTAATTTATTAATTTGTATACAATAATAGGGCCCTATGAAATTTTAATTTTAATTTTATTTACTTATTTTTTAGAAATTCTGTGTTGTGTATTTTAATTTTTCTGGTAATCAAATGAAGGAAGAACATGAATCTATCTTTTATTCCTATGAAAATTAAACAAACCCTTTAATTTTTTGTACATTCAAAATGCTACACAACAGAAGTTTACTGTGTAACGAGCAATGTCACGGAATTCGTCAAATATTGAATGAATAAATCAAATGCAATTCAGTGCACTTCAATCAAACCGCGATATGGACCAGTGTATGTGAATATTAAATGGCAAAAATACTATTTAGCTACTACAGACTAGTTGCAGGTGCTTAAATAGCAAACTAGCAAACGAAACGCGCGTCTGCGCCATTCAATCCGTCACATTCCGCTTACACAGTAAATGTTCCGTTCCTCTTCGGGAACTCGAGTTGCGTCGGAAAACGCTAGGGGAACGCCTGCAGCGATACCAAGCTCTGAATCATATGTGTAATCAGTCGAAGATGGCAAGACGTCGCGGGCGGGTGACGTCATGACCAGGAATCTTTAAAAGCACGTGAGGTGCCACCGGCGCTAGCTTTCCGGGGGGGGGGGGGGGGGGGCTGTCATTCAGCGAAAGCTCTCTGTGTGTGTCGTCACGATTTATGTTCTGTGAGTCTTATTTATTGTTGTCTGTCCAAAGTCTATAAGCTCCAGCTATGTCTAAGCTCATGCAAGGATAAAGCATTTCAAGGGCGAGAGCAAGCCACTTTGTAGGTTGTGTTCCTCCCTGCCCAAAGATAATTTTATATCACGAGTGGGGACACACACAACCTGTGAGTGGTTTGCTTGCGAGAGAAGCATAGTTGTTACTGCCTTGCTCTCTTTGAGGAGGGAGCTTTCACTAGCGTTCCTCGCGGTGCCGGCCCCGCTTTCGCCGAGGCGGAGCGGCGGCTGTGCTCGAGGGTTTCGCGTATGGATCTGCTAATCACCAGATCCGGCGCCCGCTCTCGGGGTTTCGGAAGCCCGCGCTGCGGTCCTTCCCCCCCAGGGAGAGGGCGCGACGCTCCACCTGTCTTTCTCAGAGGAGATTGATACGGAGGGCGTCAAAGAGCACGCCAGTTGCACAAACATCAGTTACACAAGCAAACAATATTATACCTTATATTATAATGAGCAGCATTAATAAGGAGCGGAGCTCGCGCAGCCGGGGCGGATTGTGTTTTTTGTCCCTCCCCGCTATTAAACGCTCCGCTCTCGCCGGGCACGCTCCGAGGAGTGTGTCCGTGCCTGTGATCTTGCGATTGCGGTCCCGCTGCCGCTGAGGCACGGCGGCGACTGAGAACACGGAGATCGCTCATGATCTAGCAGACGGGTTGGAGACGGCTCTTCCTATCTCCACCCGTGTTTGCTAGATTTAGAGCTCGTTTGTTTGTCAAGGAGATTGATGTTGATCATGTGACTGAATGGCTCACGCGCAGCACATATATTACATCATTTCGGTTTTTGATGTGAATCTTACTACACTAGACCATATTTACTCATCTGTTTGTTTGATTGCATTTCATTCTGAGGGATAAAATGAAGTATTTGTCTGACTATGAGAAGTTAGATATACAGGGGCTCTTGGGATATAAATTTCTCGAGTGAGAGCACGCGTTAACCTCTCTTCCTTTGAGGAGGTTGAGGCGGTTTGCAGGGGCTGCTGGGCGGAGCAGTCCCAACTCATCGTGTTCCAGCCCTCATTCTGGGGGCCTCACTTCTCGTACTCCGCTGAGTCTAGAGTCAGAGTGGAGCTCCCAGGCCGAAGGCTTCTAGCAGAAGGCGGGTCTGCGGACCGTCATTCTCGCTGGATAGTCTTCATCGTAAATGTCCTGACGCCTAAGGCCTAGGACTTTTTGAGGGCCAACTCCTTCTGGGGAAGAGCGATGTACACCACATTACACGGTGCCTGTCTCTCCTCAGTGCCTTCAGGAGATCGGTCTGCCAACCCTGCAGTTCCAGGGCGCAGCATTCTCTGGCGAGCGCTTCTCTCAGTTACCGTCTGGAAACGTAGCGGTATTAAGAGGCTTGCTACCTCTACGGAGGTATCTAGATGGTTCCTGCCCCGAGCAGGCTGGTGTCTAGTCTTCCTAGCAGACGACGTGGGTCTGAGGGCCGTCATTTTCAATAGGAGACTTCAGCTATGAGAGTCCTGATGCTGTGGCTCAGGACCTCGGAGGGTAGGCCCCTCTGGGGAAGAGAGGTTCACACCGCATTACACGGTGCCCGTCTCTCCTCAGTGCCCTCAGGAGGTCGGTCTGCCAACCCTGCCGTGTTCCAGGGCGCAGTGGTCTCCGGCGAGCTCTTCTCTCAGTTTCCGCCCGGCAACGTAGCAGCACTGAGAGGTTCGCGGCCTATGTGGAGGTCCCCAGAGCAGCTAGTTCAGCGTCCCCTGTCAGTGTGCAGACGCTTCAAGGAACCGAACTAGCCGTTCTGGGCACACCGGAGATCAGTCTCGAGAGACTGATTCCTTTAGTAGACTATTTGGCAGTGTGGAAACTACTGCCAAATGTATCTCAATGGTCCGGCGTACTGTAGAAAGAGGCTACGGAATCCAGTTCGGTTCTCGTCCGCCTCGATTCAACGGGGTCACCCCCACGCTAGTGGGTCCCGAGCAGGCTCGGGTATTAGAACAAGAAGTAGTTACTCCTCTTGAGGAAGGAGGCCATCGAGGTGGTCCCTCCGCACGAGGCAGACTCCGGGTTCTACAGCCGGTACTTAATTGTTCTGAAGAAGGATGGGGGGTTGCGTTCTATTTTAGATCTGCACCTATTGAACCGCTCTGTCATACGACTGAAGTTCAGAATGCTCACACTCAAACAAGTCGTGTCTCAGGTCAGGTCCGAGGACTGGTTCGTCACGATCAATCTAAAATACGCATATTTCCATATCTCCATCCTTTCTCATTACAGGAAGTTCCTGAGGTTCGTTTTTGGGGGCAAAAGCCTACCAATACTGGTTCTTCCTTAGGCCTTGCACTCTCACCCCACACTTTCACGACTCAACCACATCGACGATTGGTTGATATTAGCTCAGTCAGAGCGGATGGCGGTTCGACATCGAGATGTCGTTCTCGCTCACACGAAAGAGCTGGGGTTAAGACTTAACGCCAAGAAAAGTGTGCTTTTTCCAGTACAGAGAACTACTTATCTGGGCGTGGTGTGTGATTCGACCACGATGCAGGCATGTATGTCTCCTGCTCGGATCGAGTTGATCCTCACCTCAGTCGCGAGAGTAAGAGAAGGCCGGTCACTCACTGTCAAGCAGTTCCAGACTGCTTGGGCTGATGATAGCTGCGTCCAACGTGATAACTCTTGTCCGGCTGTACATGAGACCCCTACCGTGGTGGCACAAGAAAAGCAGTGTCTCCCCGATGGGAACCCGCTTCGCATGATAAAGGTCACGCAGCAATGCCTACGTGCCTTAGACATGTGGAGGAAACCTTGGTTCTTGTCTCAGGGCCCAGTGCTGGGAGCTCCTTGTTGCCGCGTATGCTAGCGACGGATGCATCCCTCACCGGTGGAGGTGCGGTCATGAGTGGCCACCCTGCCCGCGGTCCTGTTGGAGTGGTCGCCATCGACATTGCATTCATTGTCGGGAGATGCTGGCCCTGTTTCGAGTTCTCCCAGACTTAAGAGGTCACCATATGTTGGTAACAATGCAACGGTGGTCTCTTACATCAACCACCAAGGAGGTCTGCGTTCGTGCCCCCTGTACAGGCTGGCGCACCAGATGTTTGTGTGGTCCCAGGGCAAACTCCTCTTGTTGAGAGCAGTTTACATTCCTGGGCATCTCAAGAAGGGAGCAGATATCCTGTCGAGGCAGGGGCTGAGGCCCGGGGAATGGATGCTTCACCCCGAGGTGGTGAAGCAGATATGGAGAGTGTTTGGCCAGGCTCAGGTGGAATTGTTTGCGACTCAGAAGACATTGCAATGTCCCCTCTGGTACTCTCTGACTCATCCGGCTCCACTGAGGCTGGATGCCATGGTACATACTTGGCTGAGGCTTCGTCTGTACGCCTTTCCTCCATTTTTTCTGCTCCCGGGAGTTCTGGAGAGAGTGCGCCGGGACAGGCCCGTCTTTTGTTAGTATCCCCGTTCTGGCCGGGCCGAGTATGGTTCTCGGACATGATTTCTCTCCTCGACGGCGCTCCTTGGGAGATTCCCGTCAGGAGAGATCTCCTCTCACAGGCGGAGGGCACGCCCCCGCCAGGAGCTGTGGGTGTGGCCTCTGAGGAGGCACAACTCATAACTTCCGGTCTCTCAACCGAGGTTGTTGAGACCATCCTCCATCCAAAGCTCCCTCTATGAGGAAACTGTATTTCTGCGGAAACCGCCACACACAACACATACCCAGCTACTGAACACCGTTTGGAATACATGAAACTTAAACAACTGGAGTTCCTGCAGGCCTGTTTATCCGCAGGGTTGACCCACCCCACCCTAGAGGGCTTTGTGGCGGCCATTGGGGCCTACCACGCCCCTCTCGGTGGCCATTCAGTGGGAAGACACCCTCTTCTTACACGTTTCCTCCGCGGTGCGCTGAGGCCAAGGTCTCCGGCCAGAGAAGCTTATGCTAAGTAGTGGATCAGGATGCTATTCCTCCTCGAGTCCTCTGATCTCCTCTCTCTTTTGGGGGTCAAGATTCACTCCTCCAGATGTTGGCCTTCGGGATGGCGAGCCCCGCCTACTTTAGCCACTCAGGCCTCTTTTGTCCTCTCGCCCTAGCTGTGCAGTCTTCCACACTAGGCAGGGATTTGGAAGTCTGGCGGCGTGGGCATTCTCATTCCCCTAGCGTTTCCGACCCAGCTCGAGTTCCGAAGGGCACGTCCAGGTTTACGTATGTAACCATGGTTTCCCCGAGGGAACGAGACGCTGCGACGCAAGGCCATACTTCCGGCATCCCTCCTAGAGCTTGCTTCAACCTCCGAAAAGCAGCTCCGGTGGTCTTACCTCACGTGCTTTTATAGCTTCCTGGTCATGACGTCACCTGCCGCGGACGTCTCGCCCATCGTTCGACTGATTACACATATGATTCAGAGCTTGGTATTGCTGAAGGCGTTCCCCTAGCATTTTCCGACGCAGCGTCTCGTTCCCTCGGGGAACCATGGTTACATACGTAACCTGGGACGTTTTTATGAATAGATTGGCCCTTGGCTTTTGGGGGCCCAAGACGGTCGCCTACCTTTGCCTAATGGTTAAGTCCGCCTCTGGCTGGAGGCAAACCAAAAAGAGGGAATGTTCCTGTAAAAGCTTATCCAAATGTTTGTTTTATCAAGGCCAGTATTGGTACTGCACAAGAAATGCTTGTGGTCTTGTTTTATTCCAGTTTACAAGAAAAGATTAAAGCTAATTTATTGTAATGTGTATTTTAATTGTATATTTTCTCTGTTTTCTGTTTGTAAAAACTATCCATCCAGTTTTATGGTTTAGAACAGAGATAACACTCAAGTATAAGTAACTTCGGTTTAATGTTGTTGAGATGCAAAATAATCTCAAAGGCCAGTTTACAGCCACTGTCAAGTGATAAAACGGTTTAATTAATGCTCTCTTCAAGTTGTAATGTATTTCCTGTTAACACATTACTTGATTTTTTATTGCAACAATACATAATACAAGACAAGCTGAAACTGACATTCAAGTTTATGTAATAACACCAAAGAGAGAATGAGAGAGAACTTGCTTCATTACACACACACATATATTATGTACAATATATATAATATATAATAATATATATATATAGATAGATAGATAGATAGATATTTCAGACGACACTTAAAGGCTTTTGCATCTGAAGTCTTCTACAGTATATACACCCCCATGTTGTTCCAAAGCTGTAATCTATGAGTAAATGATGACAGTATTTTCATTTTTGGGTGAACTATCCCTAACTCTAACCTGCCTTCAGTGACACAAAGATTGAATGCCAAAGATAGGAATGCAGTGCAAGACGGAAGATTTTAGGGTATAAAATGAAGAAACATGAAAAATGTTGCTGACATGTTTACTTCTTATCAAAAAATAAATAAAAATTAAAAATAAGCTGGCAAAAGTTCAAAACTATTATATTGTAAAGCCTCTGTAAAATAAGGTTAGGCGATTGTGAAATTATGGCTTCTACAACAGTGCGCTCTTGTGTTCAAAATATAGAAGCGCACAAGAGAGTGTTTCTCCGCACGTGGGCATTCGTGGAAATGCCAGCTGAAGATGTGCGTCATATCACAACAGTTCTGCGCTCTGGCCACATATGTGCTTTGAAGTGATGGATACTTGTGAGGGAATTATGGAATCTTTAAACACATGTCCGTATAAAGTAATAATTTGGATTGATTGATTGATTTGTCAATTTATCAGTAACAGTAGCCTACACCCTATTGTACTGTGCTGTACTCTACTGTAAAACCCAACAATGTAGGCTACACTAGATTGTTGATTTTTTTCTTTTCTTTTTTCAAGCTTCAATACAGGTTTTTTTTATACCAGTTCTTTTGTAATGTTGTTTGTCTTTTGGTAGAACCATTATTGCTATTGTATTGCACTCTCCAAAAGTACTACACGGTAGGCCCAGCAGGGCCGTGCACAGACCCCAACCAAAAAAAATTAGCTAGCTAGCAAATACATGCATATTAACATCGTAAACATATTTATGTTCTTCAAGCAATAAAAAAAACGTAAAAATTAACCATGCTGTGAGTGTGACCATATATAATATGATTACATGTTAATAAATTAAGTGTATCAGCAGATCATCATAAATCAAAGAAGAATTTTCTTAGAAATATATTTTACCTAGCTGACGAGGAACACTCAGTTGCTTTGTATCAAACTTCAAATGCAGTTATGGCCGGGTTTTTGACCAGCGAATGTGCAACTTGTCCATCATTAAAACGGCATCATCACATTATGTTTTGATCAACAGGTTACAAAGTTTGTTGTAGCTATATGGGCGCTCAGTTTTTCCTGTTGTAAATACGTTTGGCCAAAATGTCATTTTATTAAAGATGAAATGCTACTGTATGCACAGGCTATTGAAGTGTAGGCTATTGGCTATGATTAATTTAGATGGCAAATGCCCTCTCTCCGCAGGTCCGGTCTCAGACCTCAAATGCATAAAACATGAGCCTGTATACAGTAGACATACTAGTGTTTCTTGCATAAAGACAACGCTGTACTAATAGGGTGGTGGACATCAACTTCAACTTTACCTACTTTTCAACAAAAGGACATCGTGAGAAGATATCTTGAAATGCATAACAGTAGACTATTACAAAATGCAGCAACATTTGCTGGCAATGTTGTTTCTGTAAAGTTGAAGAAAATTATGATTATCATTATTATTTATTTTTATTTATACTAGTAGTAATAGTTAAAAACGAAGAACTTCAGTTTCTCAGTGTACATTTGCACATTTTAATCTATAGCTTTTGTACGGTTTGTTATAGCCCACTGTGACTAATGTGATTTTTTAATGTATAAATAGGCACATTTTTATAAGATCAAAAACACCATTAAATTAAAATATGTTAACAGTTTTAGATGGTGCTTTGCCTGTTGCACACTGCAGCAGTGTGAAATATCACAATGGGTTACACTGTCAATTTGACTTTATTGCTATCGTTGAAATGAAGATTTATTAAGTATGAATATAAAAACTCTACAAGTGTATGATGTTTGTTAAGGCGGGGCATGGCTTTGAAAGCGAGGGGAGAAGGGGGCGAGGTGCAGTATGCAAACACGTCCAAGAGAGCGATGGCAACGTCAACGCGCGTAATGATGAGCCCATGGAACCGTCGGATGTGAAAGCGCTTCTTCCTCCCGTTGGCGATCGAACCCTAGGTTTACATATCTGATCATCTGACACTCATCGGCGCATCTCACTTCAAGAGACCAGGAACCGAAGCAGCAGCTAAGAAAAAAATCATTCAGGTGCTCTCCTTTCGGTCTACAGGAGGGACGAGAGGAGACTGACGCTTCCCCGCATCATCCTCTTCCTCGCGCTGCCGGTTCCCCATCACAATGGCTCTGACCATTTGCACCAGATTCACCGACGAATATCAGCTTTTTGAGGAGCTCGGAAAGTAAGTGCAGGATTTTCTACTGCAGAATCATTGCATTCCTGTGCATTTGTTATATAATATACACGTCTGATGTTGCTGAACGCAGTGAAATGATGCGACTGCGACTCGTCTTCTGTTTGACAGCTTCGCTATCATTAATTGCAGCGAACGCTTATAATAACCTTGCCGTGAGCGCTTGATTGCATAGTCTCTGTCTCAAAGCCCAGCGAGCTGCCAACCCAGACGGCATTCTTTGACAATCACGGGCGCGTTTGGAACGGAACGATGCCCAAATTGCAGTGTATGTAGGCACCGCTCTAGGTTTTGTGACGCGGCCATTGTGATCATCATGTCAGATATCCGAACAGCTGGTATGTAATGTACATTTTAGGGGGGTGGGGCTCGGGCTTTTTACCCCGGAGACAGAAATACTCATGGCAATGCGACAACAGTGCAGACACACTTTCCCGTGCCGTCAATTATCGGATTGGGGATTCCTTGCGTTGAGTTTGACTGACTGGGGAGGGAGGGGGGATTGGGGGGTGCGCAGAGGCCACATCGGTCCGATCTGTACGGGTTTCAGCATGTGATATATTTATCCCTACGTGCTGATGCGTTCAGATCTAAAATGTCCCAGATCGAGTTCGTTTTTAAGCCCATTGTGACCTTAAATTGAAATCACTAGAATAACAGTCCGTACAAAATATGATGTTGTCGAAACGTCTCTGCGCCATCTGCGCGGTGGCATCATGTACGCTATAAAGATCGGGCATCGCAGCTTGGCTCCCCTGTTAGCCTACATAGAGATGCCTATTTTTCTATTTGCACCATTTTTTTATTTCATAAAATATGCAAATTATCATTATACACTGGATTATTTAATAACTGTACCCTCCAAAATAAGGCGAAACAAAATATTTGGGGTGCATGTATTTTTAGCCTTTCCAAACAACGTTTCACTTGTCAAAAGTCAGATTGAAAGTCAGAGTGCGCTAAATAGACGCTCGCAAAGTCGCTTTTACTTGAGGAGGTTGCTATAGCAACAATACGCTGCTCGAGATTCCATTAGGATCAGTATGCCCTCCCATTGCTAAAACATAGTGTGTGTGTGTGTGTAATATATATATATATATAAAGAAATAATGAATAAAATATTCTTAGAATAAATATTGCCTATGATATTGTAACTTATAGTCCTTACGATAAAACGGTATCCATCACATCATGGTCATTTTAATTTTTTTAATTATAAAAAGATACACAGATAATCTAATAGTATATATATTATATATATATATATATATATCTATACACACACACACACACACTACACTTCCAATCATCTTTTAACTTAACTTTTATATTATTTATGTTTTATATTTGCCTAATGTAAACCATATATTGTTACATTAAATAACGTAAAAACTGTTTTTTAAAGAATTTATGTATTATGTATGTATACAGCAAATATTTATAGTAGTATAGTATTTATACATCATCTCAACAATCCCCGTTGTGTAAACCAAAAGATAAAAAATAATTAACAACAAAATTAAAGATAAAAGACATTATGAAACATCTCCATTTCTCTTTATTATTATATATATATATATATATATCTATAATATATATATATATATATATATATAGAATATAATATTGTATTTTTTTTGGCCATAAGGTTAGGTGATTAACCTTTATTGTACTTTTTTTGGTCAAAATTATTACTTTTATTTATTTATTTTAAGTGAGATTTGGGGGGGGGAAATGCATCATTGTCTCATTCTCTATAGATGAGGGAAGAACAACCACACCAAAGGAGACGTTTAAGGTGACGTGTAATTAACCCCCTCATTTCCAGCGAGCACACAAACGCAGATTTGGTGTGTGTATGCGGTTAGCGAATATGCTAAGCAATTTCAAGACACCCACACACGCTCATCAAACACACACAGACAAACAACTATGTAAAATCGCAGTTGTGTAACCTTGGAAGCGCTCAGTCTGTGCCTCCATCATGGCACAGATTCTGCTCTCCATGCCATATGCTCTATTTGTTCGGCATCTGGGCCTCGTGCCCATTTTTTTCCTCACCGTCTTCTCTTTTTTCCCCTCTTCTTCAGGGGCGCCTTCTCTGTCGTGAGGCGATGCGTGAAGATATCATCCGGCCAAGAGTATGCGGCCAAAATCATCAACACAAAGAAGCTGTCAGCCAGGGGTAGGTGACTTTTATTTAGTGTGCTGTGCTCCTGTCAGGTGCGATGCGGGACCTGAGTACAGTTAATGGAGCGTCTGGTGTAGCCGAACATGGCAACGGTCTGATGTAAGAGCAGCACATCCGGTTAAACCCGGGATAACGCAAGAGACTATGCATCAGGGTCTCATCTGGAGCTCATGTGCGTGTGCTCTGACATAACAGATGCTTGGGTCTAAGCATTAGCTGTGAAGAAGCTGAAGGGATTATGTGTTTGAGAACCACATGCATCCACATATCAATCTAAACACTGTATATAAATTAGTGTTTTGTGATTTTGTGTGTATAAACACAGTAATATGTGATGTGTGCTTATATATGTGTGCTCTCAATGGCTTTGGCTGGTCTTATCCCCTGTTGGAAAGTGAGCGGCCCAGTTCTTTCAGATCCATCAGAGTAATTGTTGCTGTTGGCCTGTTTGCCTGCAGGCTCTGCTGCTATAGGGCAAAACAACCAATCAGCCTCCTTCCTACCCTCCGAACAACCAATCATTTCTCTTCTCCCCCAGCATCTCTTCTCCTAAGAGCCAATCATATGACTCACGTTGCATTTTTCTCAACAATTCTATATTTTTGCTTTAAAGTTTCACTTTTTTGAAGTGTGAATTTGGGAAGGGAATTCACAAATATTTTCTGGATCATTAGGATTGAATCACACCCCTCCCTTTTCTGCACAGTGGGATTGAAATGGACACCTAGATTCTGGGATCAGTATCACTGTGCTGGTGCATGCTGGGATAGCGTTTCCAAAAATACAGCATTGGGTGGTGTGGCAGTTTATGTTGTATTCATATCTCTCTCGCTCTCTCATATACTCGCCAATCACTGCAGTGCTCCGCTGCACTGGATGCTGTTCCATGTCAGAGATAACCTCTTTCTGCGATAAGCCCAGGAATTGCGATTTTATGAGCACACACATGCATATAAATGCCACTGCACACAGACACACATGCACAGTGGCACTAGACACATTCTCGCTAGTGTGATCGTGACCTCCAGGCCTAGATTAACGCAGGGTAAAGGGTGACATTTAAAGAGGTGAGGTGATTACTGACAGGTCAAATCTGCTGTTTTTCATTAATACACTGAAAAAAAGTCACAGTCTTTGTTTTTTGCAAATTCCACTGCATTGAAAAAAAGTTTTTTATTTATTTTATTTTTTTTTCCTGGTACAGTAGAAGCAAGCCACCCAAATTGGGTAAAAAAAATTAACTAATAGACATATTTCCCCAGCTGACTGATTACATTAAGTATTTACTACATTAAGTATAACCATTTTTTTGTATTGCAGTGTTGTTTAAATATGCAAATAAGGCATTATCTAATTACATATGCAGTAATTTGCATACATTTCCAGAAAATAAATCTGAACATTGGATAAAGCCAGGTTCAAAAACCTTGTTTTGTCATGCATAAAATCAAGCAAATGATATATGAACAGACTCCTTTGTAAAAAAATCTTAAGAATATAGATCTTGACTTTAAATTAAAGGTTTAAAAAAGTGTTTTTGAGGTGATGCCATAGTAGAACCATTCTGGGTTTTCTATAGAATCTTTTAGTGAACAGAACCTTTTGTGCAATGACAAGGTTCCATTTTACAATAGTAAGGAAAATGCTTAAAAGTAATAAAATGCTTACATTGGAACTAAACATAATAAATACACTTACAGTATGATCAAAATACAATCTTTGAAAATGTTTAAAACCACATGCAATTTTCATCTTAGGTAAATTCATCTTGTGTATGTGTGTTTTTGGAAAAAAGACAAAGATACTGATTAATAGTGAGATGTTTTTGTTGTGTAAAAATAGAAAAAAAGAGGAGGATAAAGACTGTAACTGAGAGAACTGGAATAAGAAAAAAGGCAAAAGAGAGGTCAACAAACAAGCTGAGTACAGATTGTGTATTACGTAAAGCAAATGCAATGCAGAAGAGCAGAGGCAACAAAATACAGAAAAGAACAACGATAAGAAAGGATAGTGTTGGAGTTAGATGAAGAGGAAGGAGGGAATGAGAAAGCAGTAGACTGGTGTCTGACAAAACAACCAGATGGTCGTTGTCCATGTTGATGGTGCTACTGTATGTGTTTGTTATATCAGACGAATGTTAACAGAAAGAATCTGCTTATTACAATTTAGTCTCTTGGTGGAGAAGATAACGACGGGGGGTGGGGGGGGGGACAATGCTCTCTGACCTTACTTGTCCTCATTTTCTACTCCTGAGCATTGCAGCGCTGTGCTCAGTTGTACTTAATTTTATAATCATTGCTTTAATGTGCTGTGGAGCTTAGTATGGGTAGATGCTGTATTATGCTCCTCATAGCAAGGCTGTGAAGGATAGAAGTACAGCATGTTCAATGGTTTCATATTGTGTAATTTGGTGTTGAACGCAGCATTCTTAAAAAAAGTTCTATATTGACACCTGTAATTCCAAGAAGAACCGTTCCATTCCACAAAGGTTCTATAGTGGAAAAATGTTCTTTACAGGTTTGTCAATGAATAATCAAATTGCTGTACATTTTACTCCATATTTACAACATTTTACTCAAATTTTATATTTAAACTTACATTATGCTTAGTTAGCCAAACCTCTCGCTAGATCAGGGGTTTTCAACCAGGGGGCCTTAGTAAACATCCGAGGTGACTCAAGATGACTTGATTGAAAATAAGACAAAACAAGAACAAACAAGCTAAACTTACGCCAAAGTCAAGATACACCCAATTCACCCCAACAAAGACAGTATTATTTCCCACTGTTTTAAAAAACCTGAATATATGAGAGCCTAATTTTAAAAGACCTGGTAAAGTCATGAAAATTAATCTAATCTTAAGACGTTGTCATTTTTAATAAAGTTATGTCAAGGTCCAAATTATTTGATGTAGTAAATTTTTTTTTTTAAATCTTAATCCTTATCTAGTAAGTCATAGGGGCTAGGACTGGACTGTTTAGCTTTTCTACAATATTGCAATACGTAAAAATAAAGGAATTTTCACCAGATGACTTTAATAGCTATATTTGTACAATGAATCATTTGATGGGGTGATTGCGTTGGGGAGTGCATCTGTCACAGGTTGCCAGGGGAAAGGAGCTTGGAGGCAGATGAACAGAGTCTTTAATTAATCTTCATGGGAACGTAGGAGAAAACAACCTCTTTACATGACAGAGACAGGACAAAGAAACTGAGGAAAGGCAGGGCTATAAAATATATCAAGTCAAGGTTTTGTTGATACGGCCACTTTTCACGATAAATTGCAAAGCAACTTTACAGCAAATTAAGTTTCTACAATATTTAGTGGTAGCTTAGTGGTGAATCAATTAATGTACATATGGCAGAAATGTACAGAAAAATCAATAAAAGACGTAATCAAACAGATGATGAACACTATTAACAGCACTTTAAAGATTGCAATCAAACTTATAGCAAAATGTGGTATGTTGTTTCATGGTTGGCATCATCGGAGGTCCTCTGAGGGGTTGGCATCATCTCTTCTCAGGTGTTCTGGATCCAGACTGAAGCTTGTGTAAATCCTAGTAGGCAAAAACAGAGAAACAGAGACATAATTAGCGTAGCTGCTGTTCCAACCAAGCAAAAATGTATTTGTTTAACCCAAACTAAAGAATAATGTGCATTTGATCAGATATAACTGCAGTACAAGATTATGAGATGCATTATTTGAGATGCTGGCACACGAGAGGAAGAGAGAGAGAACCACAAATGTTATCAGGGAGGCTATCCAGAGTGGACTTTGCTATCCTAGGTACTACCAAGATTCCAGAGTTTTGTGACCTTAGGGAGTGTGATGGATTGTAGCGTGGTAGGAGACTAGTTAGGTGTGCAGGAGCTAACCCATTAAGGGCCTCATAGGCAAGTAATAATATTTTGAAACACTAAATCGAACGATGGACTAATAGGATGATTAACAAACACAGGTGGAAACTAATGAAATAAGCAACACAGAAAATAGGTCAATGCAGGGGAGAACAGAAACACAGAACAAAAACGTGACCGCATTGCGTAGAAAAAATTAAAAAAGGCTGAAAAGGAATGAAACTGTCCTTTTTGGTTGAAATCCTTTCCTTAGGAAAACATGAACAATGGGGTTTCATACTCTTCTAGTCTATTGGTTTCAAGACCATTAAAAACGCTTTCCACAGTTTTATTATCTCATATATTTTTTATCCTAACATCACCAGTTTCAAAGACCACAGCCCCTAGGTTTTAGCAAATTCAGTAGACTATAATAATAATAATAATACAATTTAATAATAAAAATAATTGAAATATTGTGATTATTATGAAATAGAAATATTAAACAAAATAAGAAATATATTAATACTGTAAAGTGAGCAAATCCAAAAAACATTTATTTCACTGTAAAATTATACTAATATTTACATCTTAATTTCTTCATTTTCTTCATTTTCATTTTTTTTATTTGATGTGTTGTCAGGAAATAAAAAAAAAATATGTGAATCAGGTATATTATGTGCAAATTGAAATGTAGACTGAGTATGTGTGTTAGATAAATAAGTGTATGAGTGAATAAATAGTGTGTGTTCCACAGTTATTGTCAAGTGTTCATGAGATGGATTGCCTGAGGGAAGAAACTGTTCCTGTGTCTGGTCGTTCTGGTGCTCAGTGCTCTGTAGCGTCGACCAGATGGCAACAGTTCATAGAGGGAGTGTGCTGGATGTGAGGGGTCCAGAGTGATTTTGCCAGCCCTTTTGCTCACTCTGGATAAGTACATTTCTTGGAGAGTGGGGAGGGTTGTACAAGTGATTCGCTCAGCAGTCCGGACTATGCGCTGTAGTCTTCTGTGGTCAGTTTTGGTAGCTGAGCTGAACCAGACAGTTATAGAAGTGCAGAGGACAGATTCAATGATGGCGGAGTAGAACTGTTTCAGCAGCTCCTGTGACAGGTTGATCTGTATTAACATTAGCCATTAAACAAAGAAACAAATAAAAAAGTGTCAATCAGCCACTAATTTTATCAGTGTTTTACTTTTACTGTTATGATTTATGAGAGTAGTATGGATACTGATACAGATGCTATCAATATTGGTTTTATTAGTGAATTGAATAAATTGATTATCTCAATTAAAATTAGAATAGATTCACACTTTTTATATAAAATAATCACACTAATTATATAAATCTCTTTGCAGCAAATCTTTTTAGAGCAAAGACTACAGACTTTCACATTTTAGAGGCATTTTATTCCATTCAGTGTTCATAGGAGGTTATTGACAGAACAGTGTGTTCAGTTCACTTATGCAATATATACAGGAATACTATATTATATATATATATATATATATCGCACACATACATTCATAATAATGTCTTTGCATTAATATGCCAGTGAACATTTCCGATATAGGACATAATCAGAAATTGTTGTTAATGAAGAATTCACATGAGCCTTGTCTGAGCTGCTGTTCAAGACAGAACGTTCATTACCTCTGAATCTCCTTGACCTCTGTTGAGTCATTCACTCATGGTGTGTGAAAGAGAGAGACTACAATCACATGAGAGGCTATGGTGCTGCAAAGCTAAAAATAAACTCATTGGTTTCTCAGACAGCACCTCATACACGGTGTTAAATGGAGATGGAATTTCTGAACGGAACACATATAGGAATGGATTGGCAAACAAACAAAACACTTTTTTTTCTTCCTATAAGTCTTATATAATCACTTTAAGGTGTTTTACATAAGCAGTTTGACATCAATTCTAAATCATAAACATCTTAAAGCTATTTTCAAAATGCCTGTTTCAATTCTTCAGGAACAGTTCTAAAAATACGTCTTCTAGATGAAAATGCACACATCTCCACAGTGTACCTGTGCTATCAAGTTTACAGAGCGAAAGCAATTAGCCTGTTAACTGATTGGCCTACACGCTCAGCATACAGCTAATTAGTCGAGCATACCGCTAACTGATTACCCTGTAACGCTCCATTGTGAAAAAGGATTACACTTTAGCATGCTTTTACTTATTTTGGAAATAATATGCTTTGAAAGAAAATTATCAAAGTGACGAATGTATTATAGTTTAAACTTAAATTAAATGTGATTAATTGAACTTAAGAGTGCTTAATTTCATAATTACAGTACTTCTGTTGTTTTTGAAATATGGTTAAAGTGTGCTGCTAAATGTACTAACAAGAATTATGGCAAACCTAAGCCAGCTGCCTTATTGCCGTATTATCATACCTGCAAAGACAGCATTTTTCAGTTTTTGAACACAACCTATTTCTCTGTTCAGGCTATGTGCAAAACTAGTAGGTCAGTGCCACTTTAATAAACTAGGCCATGGCATTCTGAGGAGAGATAGCTAGGGCACTTTTAATTAGAGACACATTCTCTCAGTTCCCCGTCTCTCTCTTTTGCTCTTTGACCAGTAGTTCAGATTCGCTCATGTCTGAGGGCTGTAACTCGCTGGAGAGTCTGTGGTCTCATTGGAGCTAAAGGGTCACATGCCTGAGAGAAAAGGAGTTCTATGGCCCTCTGTCCCAGGGGGTTTTAAAAAACAAAAGGAGCTAATCATCATCACAGATTGCAGTATAGTCAGTGTAATGTTTCACGCTGAAACATGTATCCAATGAGAACTGAACGTTCTGTTCTAAACTCTTGTCTGAGTGGTTGATGTTGTACATCCTCAGTGTGTCCTTGACTGTGCATGTTTGTGTGTGTGTGTGGGGGGGGGGGGGGCAATCCTTTGTAATATTTTTGATATTTTGACAGGTCAACAATTTGAATTGAAGTCATCGCTTACCAAAAGTAATAGACGGATGCATCAGACAGGCCAATAAATCAGCTATTTTGAGATTATTGGCCTCGCTTGGCCAATTAACAGAAGCATTAGCTCTCCCTGATGTCTCCTTAATGTCTCTCATGGTGTCAGTTTCAAAATCGATCATCAGCCTATTCAATGAATAATGGATTTCTTAAAAATATTTTTAATGAGGTTTCGGAAGTCAGCCTATCGCTTTCTACATAGTGCTATTGATTTTTAATTAACAACAATGTATAAGCATCTCAAAATCGATATACCATGAGCTCTGAAGTTGCTCCTTTGTGTGATTTTGTAGTTTTGTTTGAGTTTTTTTAGTATGATACCCTAATTCCCTGTGAATACTGACACTGTGCACAATCCTGCAGCAGTCAACACCTTAGATCAACCTATCATAGTAGTACCGTTACTATGGAAACAAGAACTGCACTGAAAGAGCTCAGACTCCCATTCCCAAGAAGCATTGCAAATTATGTAATTGAATCAGTCTTCCTACAATTTCAAACAACTTATAGACATTTGACTATTTTGTGGTAAACTGAAAATATATCACATTTTACACTTTTAATAAATGTATATAAATTAATCATTTTATATTTTACCATTCATTTTTTATCATTTGATATGTCATTTGCAGTGCTTCATGGGGTAGGCAATAAAATAATAAAAAAAAAATAAAAAAAAAGTGTTATTTGTTTGTCTTGAGTTGCAAATACGAAAAAAAGATTTGTAAGATGAAATTCATCACAGTGGTTTTGTCCGTGGCTTACAACTCTTTATTGAAGATTTTCTCAGTCCTTAAAGAAGACCTATTATGCCACTTTTTACAATATGTAATGTAAGTCTCAGGTGTCCCCAGAAAGTTTCAGCTCAAAATAACCCACAGATCATTTAAAGGGGTCCTATTAGCTTTTCACTTTTCAACTTAGAGTCTGTATGTTGCTTGGTTGAGCTAAAAAGATCGCAAAGTTACAACGCTTAAAGGTCCCACTGTCAAAAGGAGTATTTATTTAACAGAAATAACTTTTCACAAACTACAACGAAACGACTCATTGGACTACACCGCATATTTTCCCCAAATACCGACGAATGGGATAAGACCTGGTTGAGCTGCACTAGAGAAGGCAACGAGTGTTACCACTATGTCGGAGACATGCTAGCTTTCACAAGGCAGACGAACTTAAGAGTGGTTACAATCATCCGGGTTTAATCGCGCTCAAATTGATTTGATTTTTTGACGCAATATTTACACTGAAGCTTGCTTGCGGCTATGGTAAGGGGCATGACATTCCCGACCAGGTGCCGAGTAGGGCTGCCCATTCACAACACACACTGGCACAGCAACCAATTCACAGCACATTCGTATCAGAAGGCGGGCCTCATGTGAACCAGGAACATTCGAGACGTTCATGCAGACTGGGGAGAGAGGCGAATAATAAAATATGTGAAAAAAGAATGTGTTTTGTCGAACCCCCTAGTATGGAGAGCCGGTTCTAGTCCCCCCCAAAAACAAATACAAGACTTTGTATAAAGAGCAATAATAGGACCTTTAGATATAATTTTGAAAATGCCTATTTTGAGTGGAAGCAGCTGTTTTAGTGCATGTTTCTTTAAATGCAAATGAGCTGCTGTTCCCTGCCCACTTTTGCAGAATAGGACCGGTGGCTTACAGCTCTGCCTCCAGAGATTCTGCAAAAAAAAAAAAAAAAAAAAAACTCTGTTTTGCTTTGATTCTCATCAGCTATTGTGCTGAATAATGGCATTTTAAAGCCATATTAGGTTTAAACTTTTGCTATAGGGTTTTCTGATGCGCACACACCTAAGCAGCAGGGCACAGAAAGCAGCGGTGCACCGGCTTGAGCACTAAACTAGTTCTCTTTCTGTTGTATTGTGCTTTAAACGTCAAAAAACACAAGTTTACGTTAAAAGCACATGAGTTACAAAAACAGTCGGTTATGTCTGTGAAGTAAACAGCTGGGAAATAAATCTCGTTTATTTTAGATCTGTGTGGCAGCAACAATATACAGTAAATAAATCAATAAATCCACTGCTCTGTTGTCTCCTCTGAGGCTGGGACTCCAAATAGTGTTCTGTGCTCATCAGTATACAGCCAAAGACAGAACAGTTAGCATTCTTTGCTCAAAATTTCACCATGGCATTAGAACTGGTACACCGTGTTGTCTGGATATACGTATGCGATACCGGGATTTGTCTGGATATACTTACTTATGGACTATACTTACATATACTTGCACCAGTAAACAAGAACAACAGTAACAGTATGTAAATCAAGCTGTATCTGGAAGTCAGTGCGTGGTTCTCTTCTGGTCTGAATATAGGCAGCTGGGTATAGATCAGAAGATTGTGAACCTTATTTATTTATTTATCAAGCTTGATTGCTATAGCCAAGTCAAAGAACTAGCCAAGTTTGGTCACTCATTTCAGAGAATTATTGCTCTCTCTCTCTCTCTCTCTCTCTTGCTCTGAGATCTCAAAATCTCTCATTATTCTCCTTGAAAAGCAGCACAAAACATGAAGGAAATACTCTATGCTCATACACACAGCATCTCTTTCTCTTTCTCTCTCTCTCTCACACACGCACACAAACACACACACATACACACCACACACACTGCTGCAGTGCGGAAGGCTTCAGATAGCAAGAAAAAAAAAACAGCGTAGAAAAGAGCGGAGGAACTGTCAAATGTAGGCCTTTCCCTGCTACTGACCGGACTGCATTTTACACATACTGTATATATAGTGCACACACTGCTCTACTACTGGCAAGACTGATTCATTTATAGTCCAGTGTAAAGTTCTTTATGAAAAGGCCATGTTCAAATGCTAAGGTCAACAAATCTGCTGACATTCAGCCATTGGTTTATGGTTTAGAAGGATTCCCTTTCCTCCAAACTGATGCTATAATTGTCAGGATACTAACAGTATAATACATACAGTATTATATATATATATATACATATACAGTGCACAGCATAAATGAGTACACCCCCTCTGAAACTTAACAAATTCAGCAATTACTCTTTGCTTAGAAGACATGTTAGGGTTCTTTGGAGATATGTTCCAACAAGCCTGCTTGATCAATTACCAATGAAGAATGCCAAAATTATTCAGCAAAGTAAGATTTTCTTATCAAAGTGATAAAAGGTTGTGTTGAAAAATGTGTACACCTCCTGAAGTTATAAATAAAAAAAAAAAAAAAAAAACTGGTGTAAGGTAGGCAGTATTGATCAACAGTAAGTATGTGAACCAAAACTGTTAAAGGCAAGTAATTTCTTGATAATGAAGTGTTATATGGCCCACTGAATCATACTCAGACTTAATGCTGACAACAATGAAACCACTTGAGAGAGAACTGTCAGGAGATTTATTTCTTAGCATAAAAGAGGACAATGGTACAAGAGGAATACCAAATTATTGTTTTAAGTGTGAAAATATAGTCAAAGTAACACAGAAATTCTAAAACAATGGACTTGTAAAAAGGCCCCTGAAATAATCAGGTCTTCACTAAGTTTTCATTTAGTGATGAGTGAACTTTTGCTAGAAAAAGAGCAGGAGAAAAAACATTCAAGTGTCTCAGAGCCGGCAAAAGCTACGAAAAGAGTGACACATTATCTCACAGAGTATGACGCAGCCTGCAGAAGTGACATGCATGGTTGTTGTCACCACTAAAGTTACCTACTGTAGCCAAAGCACAATAAACTCACTTAACCTCTTCCAGGGCCCATATTTACAAAATATAGACTTCTGGGAATCCATACTCTGGTCTCATGAGACCAATTCAATCATTTCGGATCTAACAGCATCCAAAATGTTCTGGTGTTGCAAAATGAGGAGTACAGAGAGAAGTGCTTGTTACCCACAGTGGCGTTCAGTGGTAGTAAAGCTCTTCTACAGGGATGTATGAGTGCTGAAGGTGTGAAGGAGTTGTACTTTATCAATGCTGGCATCAATTCACACACCACTGTGTGATGAAATACAAAAACCTGAAACTGAAGATGCTACCCTCTTCTCATTCCCTGCATTGTTGGGCATTTTTTTTAACATGACAATGAAGATATTCATTCTCCTGAGTTGAAAATCCTTCAGTGGACATGTATTTCACTCAATCTTAACACTCTTGAGCAGCTGTGAGAGATTCTGTAGGGACAAGCTGAGCAACACTCCCCATTAAAGATCAGGGCATTTAAGGATGGTCGTCCTCCAGGAGTTAAACAGCACAAATGTGAAAATGTGTCATGAACTTGTACAATCAGTGCCAAGAAGTGTCAGAGCAGTGCACTTAGAGTTATGGAGGACATATTAAAAAGTTCTAGAATATTACACTTGGTTGAATTAAATCTAGGTTGTACTCAATTCTGCAATCCTTCATTTAAACAAAAATTGTCTAAGTTTTTTATTTTACAGATATTAATGGCATGTATTTCTCTGTTTTTATTAAGAATATGTTTAATACATTAAAATTTTGCCATCTTTCTATGAATTATATTAGTGATCATTAAGAAAATACATCTTTTATATTTAATCAGAGGGGGTGTACTAATTTATGCTGTGCTACTGTATATATATATAATATATAGCTATATATATAGATTTATATATATATATATATATAGTAATAACATAGTTATATGTACTTAATATATTAAACACTTACTTTCACACAAATTATGCTGATTATATTATTGAATATAATGAAAAAATATGAATTTAGATTTTTCAGGGTTATATTTTGTATTGTACAATTGTACATCATAGACAATTACACAATTAGGACCTAATTTTCCCTTGTTTTCCCTTGTATTTTAGATGTTTATATAATATACTTCTCTCTCTATTTTTGTATTAGACACTAATGCAAAAATCCATAATTCTGGTCTGCTGCATTAATTGTTTCATTGCTGTTGTCCAATATTAAAAGTGTAATTTAGATGGTGGTGGTCCTTGGTTCAAAGCCAGATTAATAGCACTAATATTGTTCAGTGAATGAATGAGCCATCTGCTTCAGTGTAGATCTAAGCACGTCTTGGGAATTTGTGTACTTATCTGCGCATAATTCTTGTGCTGAAAGATTTTTGTTTAAATATGTGATGTGAGAAATATGTAACCAGCAATTGTGTAATCATGATAAGATGGTGCTGCATTGATCATGGATTGTTAGAACTATTTATTGACTGAGGTGACAGGAGATGGTGTTAAAGTTTGGTGCTGAACTTTGAGAGTTGTTCTGTAATTGCTTGGGTTCTGTAGGATCCAGAGGGTTCTGAATGATATTTGCATTCAGGGTTGGTTCCACTGCAGAGAGATAGAGAGGCCTTTGCATTCTGATTGGTGGAGGAGTTGCTAGACAACAGATGTCTGGCCTGTTGGTAGGTGGACTACCTGTGGAGCTGGGGGTGGGGGGAGTTTATTAGTGATAGAAGGAGAGAGTTGCGATAAACTGATAAAGAAAATGGGGAACTGAGTGATTTGAGCTAATGTGCATGCTATTTTATCCCCCTCACCCTCTTCACAACTTAATTTATTCCCTCCATCTGAACAAAAATGAGAGAAGGAGCTGAATGTAACCTAAGGCTGAGCAGAGCTATTCATTTATGATCTCAATTCAAATTCAAATAAATCATGTTTTCATGTGATTCACCAGGCTTCATTTCACAATGAATCAGCTGCGATTATGGCTATGTGCAGAATTGCATACTAGCATGCATCTCATGTTATTTTAGCAGTATTTTATGCATACTGTGCACAGTACACATTAAATACCTTTTAAATACATTTGCCAAAATGTGCAGTATTAGTATCTGCGAAAGAAGTTTTCATTTTAGCTAACAAAATTGACCTTTCTTTAAGGGCGCTTAAAGAGATAGTTCCCTAAAAAAAATGTAACTGTCATTTATTTACACACTTCAAGTTGTTCCATAACCTGTGTACCTCTTTCATTTGAGTCAAAAGAAGCTATTTTGAAGAATGGGGTAAACTAGCAATTGATGGAAGCCATGACTTCTAGTAGAGGACTAAAAAAAAAATGATATGGAAGTCAATGGCTACCGTCACCTGTTTTGTTGCCAACATTCTTCAAAATTATCTTCTTTTGTGCTCAACAGATGAAATAAATGACACAAGTGTGAGTGTTTCATTTTTGGGTGAATCATCCCTTTAACCCCTTAACATTTTTACACAAAAATGAATTCAAAATGCAAAATAACCCTTTCTGGGATGAATTTAGCATGAATTTAGCATTCAGCGGAATGAGGTCCTGTGAAACAATGCAGCATACTACACTTTGAAGCATTTATCATTGCCTATTGACTGTTTCGTTTTCTAGGTAGGCAGTATATATGTACACTATGCAGTAAGGAGGCTTTATTAATTTGTTTACCTCTGTAATTGTGTCTTAATGACTTGTTAATTTTATTGTGACTGATGTGAGATGCTTTGAATTCTGAATCAAGTCACATGATTCTTTGGAGAATTGTGTTTTTTTTCTGATTGCGAGTTATGTTTAGTATGTTTTTTAAATATCAGATTAGTACAGAAGAGAGAAGAGCACATGTGGTTATTTATAGTTTTCTGCAGGTCAGGGTGCCATCTGCCCTGCATACACCCTTACAGGCATCAAAACACTGTCCTCTGGTGGTGATTCAAAGATCTGCAGTCTCTCACACAAGCACTAGACATGAAGCACCTTATTGGTTGAAACATGTCCAGTATATCAGTTATAGTCTCAACAAATTGTTTTTGTAAATTCTGTTTCAGATCACCAGAAACTGGAGAGAGAGGCCCGGATTTGCCGTCTCTTGAAACACCCGAATATTGGTAATGGATTCAGTTTTTCCAAAGACGTTTTTTTTTTTTTTTAACCAGAGATTTGTATTACCTAATGGTAACTAAAGATGAGAAAATGACAGATAAAATGATCTTTATAGTTCGACTCCATGACAGCATATCGGAGGAGGGCTTCCATTACCTAGTTTTTGATCTGTAAGTATATTAATTCAGTCTCTTCCTTACTTCTTATTAGGCTTTCTTTTCTATCTTTGCTTTCTCAGAGTCGGTGTGGTTAGTATTAGACTGCCCCATTTACAAAGTGCTACTGATATTTATGTGATAGCAGGACAGTGCCCAGAGGGTAGCCTTCGGCAAATCTCTGAGTCAGTGAGCCCATTTTCAGCATTGCTTTATAGAAGGGACTTATAGAATGTTTTTTTTTCTTTGCTACATTCATACTGCAGCTGCATACAGTTGCCAGTCCTGTTTTAGAGTGTTAAATAGTTACGGTCCCACAAACATAATACCCTAAACATGTACAACCCCATTCTTTAAACATTTGCCCTTAAGCTGTAGAATATCACATTTTTAAACGTTTTTAAATGCATTTTCAAGCTTATTATTTGAAAAAGTATGGTAAAAAAAAACAGCAATAGTGTAAAATTACACATTAAACAGAAATGTTTCTATTTGAATATATTTTAAAACTTTTAATTAAATAACTGAAAATTATTTATTTATTAAAATTAGGATTTGGTATTTAATTATCAGTTATTATTGGGGATAAATTATTATGATTCTTATATATTAATATCAATGTTTTTGCTGCTTTATATTTTTGTGGAAACAGTGGTAAAAAAAATTCAGGATTCTTTCATGAATAGCGATGTGCAAGACAGCATTTATTCAAATAAATAAAAAATTGAATTGTCACTTAGGACAATTTAATGTGTCCTCACGAATTACAAGATTTTAAAAAATGTTAATTGACGACTTGGGCAGGCTGTTATCACAAAAATATTGTTGATCAACAAAACTGTTCAACAGTGATGAACTAAGCAGAAAGTAGGTTCCTTGAGTGCAATCCTGTATATATAAAAATTTCGAAAGGATCAGGACACTGAGACATGAGGAATGATGCTAAAATTCCGCTTTGCCAATCAGAAATAACATTTTACTATATGCAAATATAAAACTAGGTATATAAAGTTGTAATAATATTTAACAGTATTATGTTTTACTGTAGTTTTGACAATACAGGCAGCCTTAGTGAGCATCTTTTAAAACATTAAAATCACAATATTACAAATTTTGACTGGAGGTTCTAGGATATTGTATAGCACGGACAATTCAGTCAATCTGGTTGTAAATACGGTGTCGATCCTAAACAATGGCTGTGTGATATAGCCTTTGAATAGAGCAGACCAGTGGATGTGAGACTCATGAGTGGCTGCGGGAGAAAGGCAGGCAAAAGAGAGTAGACACAAGAGACAAACAAGAAGAGAGAAACAAGAGAGAGACACAAGCTGTCCTATTCCCTAATTATTCAAACTTGGATGTGAACCAGATTTCACACCGTATGACAACGCTTGCACTTGCTATTTTTGAATACTGTCATGATTTGTGTACGAAATTAAACATACAGTGTGATTTTTAGTCTAGGTTTTGAAAGGTAACATTACAGCCTCACTTTGCATTGGGACTCTAGCTACAGAAGCTACAGCCAACAGGACAATGTATCAACAATATAGAAATAACACTTTCAAACAAGCATTGTTGAAAGACTAATGGGAATAGTTTGTTGTCTGTTTAAATGATAAACATCATTTGGCCAATGTAGATAGGTTGTTCCTTAGCAAATCTGTTGTTTTATTACAATATTTTGATATAAAATTTTGATTCTCAATTCAAATCTACTAAAACTATTTTCAGGTAGGGAAATGTAAGCAGGTTTGTAGAGTACACACCGAAGGGCAAATTCCTTGTGAAATTAATTTTTGCACTTTTAGTGTACTTAATTCTCCAAAGTTTATCTTTTTCATGTTGTACTTGCAGATATAATATAATGAAATAAAAAGGCCATAATGGTGGAGAGAGAGCTGTTCTTAACACACTCGTATGACTTAATAGCCAAAATAAAAGTTGTACTGAAAAAATACACTTAAATGATTGTTTTAATAATCTTTTGTCAGGCTTTAAAAAAGTACACTTATTTTAATGTGTTGACTGACATACTACAGTACATGTAATGTATTTAATTTCATATAATTTCATCTGTAAGTTTAAAGTTAAATTATTTTAAATGTACTAAATTCTAACGGCCTATTACAAATGTGTTAATACAAATATACTTAAATGCACGCATGACATTAACAGTAACAAGCAAATAACAAGTGTGCAGTTCACACCTAAGTATATTATTTAAAAGTATATTATTTCTGTGATATGTACTTTTTTTTATAAAAGTGTGCTAAAGCATGCTTCTTTTTTTCACAAGGGATGTCTTTGCTTCAATCAGTGTGCTTTTTTGATTAAAAGGTCCTTTCCACAGACACCATGTTGAGTGTCACCATAATGGTCTGTCTACCTCCATCATACTGTCTATTGTTACTCTACTCTACAGTGTAATTATCCACCGTTATCTTGCAAAAACTCCCCACTGTGGGGACTATGGTAATTGCCATTTCTATGGTAACAGTGACTTCTCTGATTGCTGAATCTGACTTCAGGACTTTTAGGATTCAGGATAGAAAAGCGCTCCATCAGGAATGAAACATATTTTGAAATTACATTGCTTTTATGAAAGTATGTAGCAAAAGAAAAAAAAAACAATAACTTTACATATTGACCTTTGACCTCAGGGTTACTGGAGGTGAGCTGTTTGAAGACATTGTAGCAAGAGAGTACTACAGCGAGGCTGATGCCAGGTAAGAACATTCAGACAGACATATTATAACAGTAGCGCATTAGAACATTCATAACGTCAAGTTTGTTCTACATAAAATATGCTTACAGACAGTTCTTTTAGGTTGCACACATTTGTGAGCCTGTTTCTCTGTGTGCAAGTTATTTATACCGATGATAAATTATACACTGCTTGACTTCACAGCCTCGCCTCCTTGAGTGTAATTTTGCATGTGTAAAGGAAAATGTGCTTGTGTGTCTTTGGGGCTGGACAAGAAAGTGTGTGGCATGTTATTTATAGATGATTAATGACTGCATGCATTCATGAATGTATAATTCTATGTACAATCCTCCACAACTTCATAAAAGGTTGATAAAGTCCCTATTATCTCTATTTTCCTCTAAGTTCCCTCTTTTTACTGATTATGTTGCTTGATTTTTTTTTACTTGTGTTCCTTCCGCCTGCCTTTGTCACACTTCCCCTATGTCTTACCTTTCTCTTTCACTGTCTCTCTCTCTCTCTTAGTCACTGCATTCAGCAGATTTTGGAGAGTGTTCATCACTGCCATGTTAATGGGATCGTCCACAGGGATCTGAAGGTCAGGACACACACACACACACACACACACTTAGGCTTCTCCAGACAGTGGTGCTCATGTAGCACAGCCGTACCCAAATTTAGCACAGTCTGATGTAGCCGGATCTCATATTGTCGAACAGAAAATAGCCTTGCTGTGTCTGAGAATCGAATATATTATCCTTTCATCTACTGAAATCTTCACAAAGCCTTTTAGCTAGTGAAAATCAATCCACATTTGTGCAGATACAATACAGACTTTGACAGATTTAGCTTTTTTGTTCTTTGGCCAAAATGTCTTTCAACCTGCTGAGGAGGAATGAGTCATCATAGCATGGATGTGCTGTTAATAAACCTTTTATTCAGTAAATAGCTACTTTTAGAAAAGTCATTACATAAGGGAGAATTAAGACCATTTAGTGATATGCTTGTGTGTCTCTATGCTGTTCTTAAAGCCTGAGAATTTGCTGTTGGCCAGTAAGATGAAGGGGGCAGCAGTTAAGCTTGCTGACTTTGGTTTGGCCATAGAGGTCCAGGGTGACCAGCAGGCATGGTTTGGTAAGTACCACAAAAAATAGATAAGATAGATAGTGTGGAAGATTTTTATTAATCAAAATATGAACTAATCAGGTATAATCAATGTGAATCTAGCCATTTATGTATCAAGTTATTCTACTGTTATAATCATGTATCTCAAGGCCTACATGAGAATGGAATGTGCAGACAGTGCAGGGGTACAGTATATGGTGGAACTGCACACTCTATTTGGACATTAGACAAAATATATGATGAGACCTCCTTGGTGCAGACATTACAAAAATACAGTATACGGTACAGTTACATGTCCTGTTTTGACATTAGATAAAATATATGATTAGGCCTCCTCGTTTCACTTAAAATAAATTCTACATCCTAAAAGCAGGCTGGAGTCACAGCCAAAAGAGGTAAAAGAGTTGATAAACAATAACCATATGTATGAAATGTATTGAACGTGGGCACGCCTTCGGGAAGCACTGTATAAAAGAGAGTACAGACACAGACTCTATAGATTGCTCTGCAGAGCTTTTCGAGTAGAAATGCGTTGGATGTCTCTTGATGTAATAAAATGTATCTTCTGGCATCAAAAACCCAAGACTAAGAGATTCCTCACTGCGATCAGCAGAAGCCACAAAATAGATAGATAGATAGATAGAGTCGGAAGTAGAGCTGAAAGTCCAGCTAAAATATACTACAGTATATTTGATTGTGCTAAAGGGAACTATTGCAAGTATTACTTCAGTACACTTAAATAGAAACAATTACGCATTTTCATTCTGCACTACATAATGTATTATAGCCATACAATCTATAGTAGTGATATTAAAACACTCAGGCGTAATATTAAGAAATGTGCATTGTGCGATAAAGAAATACTCCAAATAAATGTTAGTATAGTTTTTATATCAGTAAGTATATTAAATGAATGCCAATAGATGTTGCTAATGGTTTTGGAATGCTCAGTTTTTTTGAGTAATTATATTAATTTTCTTAAATAGGAAAAGTTCAGGTTTGGGGCCAGTATGTCTTTTTTTAATAATAATACTTTTATTCAGCAAGGATGTTAAATTTAATTATGGATATGTTTAGAACATAAGTACATTTAGTGCTTGCTATCTGCAACAAGGAAAATAACGAAAAAAAAATTTTTTTAATGGTGTTAGTTTAACTTAATAAACCTGGCAGCACAGGTATAAAATACATTTAATAATATTAAATAGAAAAACATCATTTGTTAAAGTTGTAATATGAACAAGATAACAAAATTAATTTTTACTGTATATTTGATAATATACATGCAACGTATTTTCATAAGAGACTCACAAACAAAATAAATCTTACAGGCCCCAAACTTTTGAATGGTGTATGTTTGTACTTTTTATAATGAAGTGTATTTAATTAAAACAAGTTTGCTACAAAAAATGGTTCTTGTTTAGTACGTAATCAGGATCAGTCGAGGCTGCAAAAACAGCATTTTATAGGGAACACTGTTTTATTAGTAATTTTGCTGTAAACATTTTTGCATGACTAAGCTTATACATGCCAACTGGGCAAAATACACTTTTAAATATTCTACAAAATAATAATTTAATACTATAGAAACAGCATCCTTATTTTTCAGGTTTTGCTGGTACTCCAGGGTACCTGTCCCCAGAGGTCTTGAGGAAAGATCCTTATGGCAAACCGGTGGACATGTGGGCCTGCGGTAAGGGAGGAATGAGTCACAAAAATATCAGACTCGTAAGTGAGTCGGTGTGATGGATGTCACTGTTGAAGCTCATTAACTGATTATTAAATTATTGCAGCCTGAGTTTTTAAGCAGCATTGAATCTAATCCACTAAATGGAGTGTCCCTGGCAAATTGTCTTTCTGTTTTTAGGCTTAAAACTAGTTAGTCCAATTAAAGCAGTTGAATGAATGTTTCAATTTAGCCTTGATGTTAAAATGATTGCACAATTATTCAAATTCACCATTAGGAAGTTCTTCCCATTTAAAAAAGATGTTAGATGGTAATACCATGGTGCTTTCTGAATGGTACTGAATTATTACCGTAATCGTGTATCATACCTCGGGACTGTCATCCAAAGTTAAAAGCAACATTACTATGGTAGATATCCAAAAAATATAGTAGTACCAGAGTACCATGTTTATTTGATTCCACCGTACTCAGTGTTTGAATATAACTGATTAAGTACAGACATCTTAGCTGAATTTATGACCAGATTATTTGATACTCAAGCATTTGCTTGAAGAATATTCCTCTCTCAATGTGGCCGTAATAGTATATGTGTTTCATAGGTGTGATTCTCTACATTCTGCTGGTTGGATATCCACCATTTTGGGATGAAGACCAGCATCGCCTCTATCAGCAGATTAAGGCTGGTGCATATGACGTGAGTCTGAATTTCCAATGATTTGCCTGCACAGTGTTCACTACAAGATTATTAAAGCTATTACAGCTACAAATGCAACATCTGATTATATTGCTAAAAACTCTGATGATAAATTGATGTCATCTTCAGTTCCTTGGCTTCCTACAAATTCATACAAAAATGATTAAATTATGGATTCTTGTGTTGTATCTTATGTCTGTATGTAGTTTCCTTCTCCTGAGTGGGACACAGTGACCCCTGACGCTAAAGATCTGATTAATAAGATGTTGACTATCAATCCTTCTAAGCGCATCACAGCTGCTGAAGCCCTCAAACACCCCTGGATCTGCGTATGTGTTTCAACAACACACACACAAATACTAACATGCATGTTTCTTTATATACTACAAAAGAATTTCCTAATCCTCACTAATGACTTGTAATCATTCTGTCTCTTTCTGTAGCAACGCTCCACTGTAGCCTCTATGATGCACAGACAGGAAACCGTGGAGTGCTTGAAAAAATTCAATGCCAGAAGGAAACTCAAGGTTAGTTTTGGTCTGACTTTCTTTAAACATCTACATGTCCTTTGATCAATCTTCAGCTTTCTTCACACTGTCAGTTTACTTCAGAGTTTTAAAAACCATGCATTTACTTCCTTAGTGCTTGCAGGAAAGATTCTTTTAAATGTAATGCTTTGTATTATTGCATTACTCCCTATCTTGTTATACTAATTACATTATACTTGCCAATGATTCATGAAAACAATTTAGTTATGTGTAATTTAGTTAGATTTGATCAATCCACCAGCAGGGCAACCCTGGGCCAAGTGGTGTTGTGAGGAAGGGAACGTTTTCAATTGTATTTGCCAGAAATGTAACACATTACAAATTTTTTTTTAAAAAGTAACGGCGGTATTGTGTGTAAATGAGAAAAATAGTGTTTATTTATTGATTTTTTCCAAAAACTCCAAGAATTATGTAATGTAAAGATTACTTGCAGTGCTCAAAGCTGACAAGGTAGTCTAGCAATCCTCCGCATACATTATGAAAATAAGGGTATACATTGCTTCTGCACTATTCTTTCTTTCATTTCTCTCTTGCTTGTTGTTTTTTTTCCTTTTCTTTAATTTCCAAAACTTCTTGCTACTAGGGTGCAATTTTGACCACTCTCCTGGTCACAAGAAACTTCTCAGGTATGTCTGGCTCTGCTGACCTGTATGTGTGAATGCGTGTGTGTTTAAACTCCCTTCTTTTTTATCTTCTTATATGTGAACATGATTCTCATAATGCTATTTTTCATTAATCTTGGTATTGGTTATTTTACAGTTAATTTGTTTTTTATTATTATTCTTTACATTTTTAAAGCAAGGTGGTAAAGTACGCCTTTTCAGACATTTTATTTAACCTTTCTTTCCTGTTTATCATTGCTTTATCTCTTTTTGGGGGGGTCCTGTGTGTCCTGTGAGGTAAGAGTCTGTTTGGACATAAGAAGGGGATGTGTTTTTACTCTAACCAGTGAGCTGGTTTGCTTGTTTGACACACTTCCCTGTTACTCCCGAGATACTAATTACCCTTGTTTGCATGAAATCAAACAGATTACATTCATAACGTCAACTAGCATTTAGTCTTGAACGTACATGCAATGTTTTAAACAAAAAAAACTGCAAGTTTCAAATGCAAATATGCATTTTCAATAATAAAATACAAAACAAGTATGTTATGAATGTAATCATAATATAATAATTCTGAGTTATTGGGAGAGTAAACTTTATCTGTCTTGCTCATAGAAGTATTTTGAATGCTCGATCATTTTCTGGTTACATTTCTGTCTGGATATGTTCATGTACATCCTGGAATGTTACATTTATATATACGGTATAATTCATAGGTTTAGCATTTACATATGATGGTTGTTACCAAAAATATATTTGGAAACATGTTATAAAAGAACGATAGAAAGCTTAGATTCAGTGTAATAGCTGTACGGTCGTCTGCACTTAATTTGTAATAAGCTGTATTCTAAAGCAACTTTTTTTTCGAGGGCAAGTGTGTGCGCTTCTGTGACCTAATTTGCCTGCGATTTGAAAAAAAATAATTTTTTATATTAATTAATATTTACAATATCTATGAACATAGCACTTAGGTAGCAGGGTTTCAATTATCATGACATTTATAAAAGTAATTAAATATATTTAATAGGATGATTTCTGTTATTTTAGGGTAAAAAAGTGACTTTTATATATTTTCCTGTTTACCAACAAGGAGATTACAGCCACAGACTGTGAGAAAATTGTACACAGTATATCACACATCCTACAACACACATCCTCTAAGAATAGAGTTGCTTATTTTGGTTTAAATTGTGTCCTGAGTTTAATATTTTATATCCCTTAGCCTTGCGTTTGTGTACCAAGAGTCTCTATCCTAAAAATGAATTATTTGAATTGTTTCTCCTGCCCGAGGTCTTGTGACACAATAATCCCAGAATGCCTGCTGCATGTGCCTTCATGGATTTATAATGTTATTATGCAGAAATAATCATGGTTTCCTTTTATTTTTCATCCAACAGCAGCCAAGAGCTTGTTGAACAAGAAGTCAGATGGTGTGAAGGTGGGTTAAATCTGTTTCCTATTCATCTTTTGGCTAAACTAAGATGTATAAAGAACATCAGTACTTGGCAAAGCCTGAGAATAATCTTGCAGCAGAACATTGTGCATCCTTTAGGTTTGCATTTGTTTTTTGGACGTTTTTCCCAGAAATTATGAGGTCTTTAATTGGATCAGTTTCCAATTCAACAACAATACAGTTAATATATTAGAGTGCTGTGTGGCATTTTGATAAATTCCATTTCAATTCTAATTTTCAGGTTTTATTTAGGAAATTGTTTACATTTTGGCAATAAAAATTTATTTGGACCTTTCAGTCATTAATAAAATGTTTAGTTCCTTCCCTGAATTTGCTGGAAATGAAATGGAATTACCCATCATTGTCACTTTTAATTTTGAATGTGTATATGAATGTATATAAATGTGTATTCCATTGTTCTAGCACTATGGGGGGAATTCACTAAAAATTATTTTTAGGGATTCACCAAAGAAATTATGCAAATCAAGTAAAAAGTACGGACACCATGCAGACAAACATCTTTTTTGCTTCTGAATGCAGATCATTACAAATAAATTGCAATCTAAATAAGCCTAATGTAGAAAGGAGGACTTGTTTCCTTAAATGAACAATTACTTAATTTGAATACATGGAACAGCACTATGCCAGACAGCACAAAAGATGCGGGTTTTTGTGTTGAAATACTGTTTAGTGAATTTGCCCCATACTTTCCCCCCAATATGTTTAATTTCCCGAGTTTCTTGTTTCAGTTTGCTTTCTGTTCTAGAATTTTATTTTCTCATAATTTATTCTAAAACAATTCATAAGAGGTTTCTGACACAAATTAAATGATGTTGGTTTGTCGCATGTGTTACTCATGTGTCTTTTATGTCTTTATCAGATTTTACATAAGAAAAAATGAAATTAATTAGGCAACTCTCACAAAACATATTTTTTAAAATAAGTTAAGAAAGGATATAAATTATTTAAAAAATATATATGTGTTGTTGTTAAAAAATATTAATAATGTGCATTGCCAATCACAACCTATTTTACTTTCATAATGTGACATTTTAAACAGGATGTTCCACTTGAAAATATATAGTGGTGGGACTTGTATTTTAAGCATCAGAAAAGAATAACAATGCCTAAATGGCTATTTGGTTAACATTATTCAGTAGACCATCTGGCCACTGATAATATTATAAAATATATTTTATATAGTATTTTGTGGGGGGGTGGTTTATTGTGCCTAAAATCATTAACCCATAAGAACCTTAATGCAGAAACATGATAAGGAAGTAAATGGGCGCAGTTTGTATTTTGGTATAGGGGAAATATAAAATAGTAATGAAAAGCAAAATACAGAAAACAATTAATTTGAAAAAATCTAGGACCGGTAATTTTCTAATCATATCTTGTTATTTGTGGCACAATAGGTGCACACTTTTTGTTGTGAGGCTGATCATCTAGAGCAACATCATCAGTTCCCTCATGCGTATCTGTGTTCCTCAGTATATCTGTGTATTTCTACATCTGTGTATTTTGTATGCCCTGTCACAACACTCCTGTTGTCCCCCAGTCTTGTGTAATTTTGTAACCCTAGTGTGATGCAGTAAACCCCATCAGTGTGATATTTGGTAATGTGTGATCTGCTCCTCGTCCCACTTGCAGGTTAACAACAAAACCAACCTAGCCAGCAGCCCCAAAGACACAGGCCCCGCCCCAGCACTGGTACCCACAACAACAACCCCGCCCCTTGCACAACATCACCCCTGTAGACCCTCCCCCTGTAACCAACAAGCCAGATTTGCTTACCTTTTCATCATACCACAATAGCTCTGTTCCAAAATCCAGTGAGCTGCCTTATTGTCTACTACCTACATAGGCAACTAGTTTCCAAGGCAACTATCAAACATTCTCATATGGATCAAATGAACACAAAATGGCGTTCCGGCCCTAAAAGCAAACACAATTCACATTGGATTCCAACAGATTTTTATGTTAGCATGTTGCTAAGCTAACACAAGCAGAAAACATACAGATGTTCGGTGAAATACTGAAACTTTAATTGGGTTGTACTATTTTTCATGTTTCAGTACATACAGTACATATATTTTTAGTCAATATTTCTTATGTTGCATTGCATTCTGGGATTGGTTTGTCTTTAAAGGATATTTATTATGCTGCCTTAGGATTGTGTCTAATGTTGCTGCCTATATTTTGG